>CANXYC011810010.1:0-13965 GCA_948193065.1 Aleurites moluccanus
TTTATGAATTTTTAATTGATTAATGAACCCATTATTATTATATATTTTATGTCATCATTATTTTCCTTGTGAGCAACGCCCTCACCTAGCCTTACAAGTAAGATAATATATGTATTACTTATTGAGTATTATTATACTCACCTCGTAATTATTTATTATTTTTCAGGAATAAGTGTAATAACCCGAACGATTATAATAGAAAATCCAAATCGGGTAAGAATTTTTTTTTTTAATTCTCTAAAGAGCAATAACCGGAAATTAATCAAGGACAATGGAAAAGAGACATTAAAGTGAATTATAGAATTTAAATGAGAATTAAATCGTATAAAATGTGCAATATTAACATAGTTGAAAATGCTAAAGTATTAAAAATTATAGCAAAGTAAATTGAAATATATATATATAATTATTTTCTATAATTTAAAATGATTTAATTTTTTATTTTTTTTTCTTAGAATTCAATGCTTTCTTGTAAACCAAGCTTAAGGGCATATATCCAAAATGGTGATGAATTTCCTCTTTTCTAATTTTGAGGATTGATGGTTAGTAATGACAACTACCCTTTTACTCTTTTGTATATCAGAGGTGACAACCTTGAAAGTGGAAGTGTTATTCTACTTGCTCGTTTTCTCCACTGAGTAGTCTTGATTAAGCATAATGGTATGGTGCTTCCAAGACTTCCATGGGTGTATGAGTGAGAATCTCTCTTTTTTGAAAAGGATTCAAGAAAAAGAAAGGTATAGTATTTGTGTTTCTTGGTATGATAATGTTGCCTAGATCAATACTAGGTGTAGTTGAAGAGCTTGGATAGATGGGGTTGGCTTGATTCAGGCTGATTATTTCTTTCACTTCGTCGAGGATAGATTGGTAATGGGAATTTAGAGCATTGGTTACATAGTCTATTGCATTGTGAAAATTTGTTTGTTGAGCGACTTAGGCTTTATTGAAGCTGGTCTGTTGAGCACCCAATGTTTTATTAAGGTAAGCCTATTGAGCATCCAATGTGAAATTGAGAATGACTTGAAAATTTTCCTCTTATTTCTTGAGGAGAATGGTAAGAAGAATGGAATACAGATTGGTCAGGTTGGCCATTGACACTTCCACAAATAAATGCAGGGGGTCATATTCACTGCACAAAATATGGGTCCATTATGACAGTTTGGAAGAAAAAGATTCCTCAGGGTTGATGTTTGATTATCCGAGTTTTCTCTCTCAATTTTGAGACCATCTAAAGTTTTAGGGGTTTTTAGCGTTGACTCTCAACTCACTGATTCTTGGCTCAAGTTAGACTTATTAGGAAATGCATGCTTTATGCATTATGGATGCATGGATATGATATGCGTGTATGAATTATGATATGCATGTATGAATGTATATGGTGAAATTCATTTTATGAACATGGACCTTGATTTATTACATAACATGGAACCTAGAGTCAAGTTTTAATATTCATTTTATGAAGGATTTGGGTGGCTTGGATATAGGGTATCCATCACACTATAGAAATGATATATCTAACCATATGTGAAATATTGAATTTTGTGTAGGTCCAATAGTACAATTGCTCATTAAATTTTAAAAAAATTGAAGATTCGTCGCCGGATGGATACTTTTGCTATCTCCCAACATACTCAAAGAGAGTTGTCGGGTCAATGCTACTTATTATCCAAAGGTAAATTTTTGTAACTAGTTTAGGCAAAGAGTCTATGTAAATAATGTATGAAATACAAAGTCAAAATTAAACTGAAAGTCAAATTAAAGTTACTTTGGAAAAATATTTCAACTAATTGGTAGTCCTCTTATTATTTTCTTTTTAAAAAAATTATTTCTCACAAGTGGAGTCTCCAATTGTGAGGTATCACTCGAATACCTAAGTCTATGTCCGATAGGGGATCAGAATACTCAAGTGGGCTCGGTCTCATGGAATTGCAGAGCGTATAACTCGCTCGCTTGTCGTGTTTTGACAATGATTTTGGTTTCTAGGATCTTATGGGGAGTCACCACTTTAATTTATTTTTGTTAAGAAAATATAAGGTAAAAATCTAATTTTTACTCCAACTATAGCCTAATGAAAAGAACACTAAACCTTTGAACCAGATATATGGATTCAGATACTAGGTTTTCAGTTAAAAATAATAAAGATTTGACTTTCAATTTAATCATGATTTGAAAATATTATTTTTCGTGAATGACAGTTATAAGTTGCAAAGAAATAAATAAAACAAATAAATCATTCATCGAAAGTGATAAAGGAAAGCAATAATTTATATTACAACATGGGATATCGACTCTAACTTTTATGGGTTTTAGGTTGATCATAAATTTCTCAATATTAAATTAAAATAAACAATAGAATTTAAAAAATGCAAATGGAAAGAAAAAAAGAATTTTTAGGGTTTTAGACTTTTTGTTGAACCAACATGCCTACGTATCCTTTTGAATAAGAATCAAAATCCATATAGTTCGCCCTTCTTACGAAGGGACTTTTGGTTTGACAAAGAGTTTTACGCTTTAGGCATCTTTAGAAGCCTAAAAAGAACGATATGCAATTTAGGATGTCTTAAGTTGGATGGATTTGGATTGAGGGATTTATACCTTTTATAAAGGCGATAAAAGGGTTTTACCCGGAGTTCCGGTATCTGTTTCAATTTCAATAATCAAATTAATTCAAAAATAATTAATTTGAGGCTCTAGTGGTCAATTTCTTAGCCTTATATTCCTTACTTTAAAGATGATTAAGAAAATTCGATTAGAATCTAAAGAGGATTAAACCTTATTTTTTATATAAAACTAAAAAAGAGTCAATTAGGATTTTGATTCTTTTTAATTTAATTTAATTAATTAATTTTAATTTTTTCAAAGAGAGATGTTAGAGAGAGAAAGTCTCAAAGAGAGAGGGTGAGAGTTGTGGGAGTGAGTGGAGAAAAATGGTGGAAGAGGAAGGAGTATTTATAGGACAAAAAAGGGCAATTTTGGTATTTTGGGTGCAGATCCGTCAAACACAGTTTGCAGATCTGCCACTAGGCATAATCAGGTGCCTGGTTAGCGAATCCTAGCAGCCTTCGCATGGGATCGCGTGCTCTAGTTTTTTTTTTTCACTTTTTAGAGTCTAGCGAATCTCATTCAGTCCGGTATGAGTCTGACTATGTCCTAGGGGTGCTCCAAAGATTTAGCAAAACCGGATTGCTTTGCAAATAGCCCAATACTTGCTTAAGAACCTGCAAAAATCTAGATACACGCAATGAGATGCAAAAATAAGTGTTGACGACTTCAAATAATCCGTCGCAAAAACGCAAGAGTCCAAACCTATTTTGCCAAGTCAGCTAAATTTAATGACTAAATAGCCAAAAAAAAAAATTCATCGTTGTTCCGTCGCAAATTACTCACTAATCTGTTGCTAACAGACCAAGTGTTCTGCCACATGTTAGCGACAAAATGTTTATGTGTCGCTAATATCTCATTATTCTCATATTATTTTTTTCCTTCAATTTTTTAATATCTTAGCTAACTTTTCCTCACTATCTCCCGCTATTCTGTTACAAAATAGAGATAAAAATAAAGCAGTCACTAAATCGCGAATTTCTTATAGTGTTTCTTGACAAGGCCATATGTTAGAAGGCCCAAATCTTCAATACACTAACCATTAATTTAAGAGAATATTACACAGATATATTATTTTTTGATTTTAAGTTTTTTTTTTTTTTTCATTTTTACTTTTTTTTGATATATGTTTGGTATATATATAATATATTTTTAAAATATGTTTAGTATATATTTGATATATGTTGTATTTTTTAAAAAATATTTTTAGATATATAGTATTTTTAAAAAAATATTTTTAGGTATGTAATATTTTTAAATTTTTTTTTTCTAATAATATAAATAAAATATTTTTTATTTTTTTTCAAAATTTTTTAAAAAATCCCTTAATTTAACATACATCTATTAATAATGGCCCAAAACTATTCTTCACTTCAAATCCAAAAAATATGCAAGACAACTTTTAAAGTTTATCAGGAGAGCCCATAGGCCTTGACTCTTCCCATTATATTGATAGATAGGGGACTTACAGTTGTATACTTTACACTTGTTGATGGGATTTGACCCATCCAAAAATAATCAAGCTTGTATATATATATATGTATAATTTTATACACAAATGTAGCAATAATTATAATAATAAAAATTGAACCTAAAGTATAATCCTTCAAAATGAATTTTGTATAAAAAAATTCTACATTGATTACTTGCAAGAAAAATGAATAGCTTGTAATGAGAAAATAAACTCAATCATATCATTTTTTATTGAAAATAAATTAAACTCATTATAGACCTAGTTATTAAAAATGAATATTGAATTGATTAATTACTCCAATAACTCAGTTGGTTTTGAAAAAATAATTAAACTGTTTTTAAAACTGTATTCATTTAATGTGTGTAAACAAAAAATATGAAGAACTTAAAAAAATTAAACAAATGAGAAAATTATCACCCTCAACCCTTTTTCTTAATTTATAATAATTTACTCATTGTTTTTTTTTTTAATCTAAGTTCTCAACTTTATTTATATTTAATTGTCTGAACCACTTAGCGGGACCATTAAAATTTAGGTTGATCAATATTTAGTCAGGATGACCAACGTCTAAATAGATGTTAAGAAAGAGTTCCTAAATTAAAACTAGTTATAAATTATAGACTTTTTTTAAGAAAATAAATTTAATTATTAAATAATTAATAAACTTAATTTTTATCTTAAAAATCTAATATTCAGTTTAATTATTAGAATATTTAATTTTAAGTATTTTTTTTTTACAAATTTTTTTTAAGTATTCAATATCATCTACTAAAAAGTATGTATGGTAATTAATTAATAACTAACTTCTTAATAATTATTTTAATAGAAGTTGAAGTTTAAACTTTAACTAATTTAAATAAAATAGATTATGAAAATTGTCTCTACCTATCATGTTAAACAAAAAAATATATATATACCAATAGGTTAAGATAAACTAACTGACTATTAAACTTTATAAATGACTAGAGATAGGCTATGATATATTTATATAATCTTCTATCTTGCATGTTTATTATCCTTTATATTTCATTCTCTCTTTTCTAAGGGATAGCAATGAAGCGGAATGGGATGGGAAACAATCATCATTTTTAGTTTTGCCTTAACTAAAATTTTTTATTCTCGTTCCTATCTCATAAATAAAAATAATTTAATCCCGTAAAATTTTTTCATTTTCTATTTAAATTTTATATTATTTAATTTATATATATTTATAAAATTTATAAATAATAACTAAAAATAAGAATAAATTTATTTAAAAAAATAATAAAATTTAGAAGTATAAAATATTAATCAAATATAATTAAAATGTAAATATATTTAATACATTAAAAATATGATGCAATGTTAAAACATTAAAAATTTAATATAATAAAAACATGAAAATACTTAAATAAATTGAATTTGATAAATGTAAAGATTTTTAAAAAATTTCAACAATCTCATAAATATGTATATATTTAAAAATTTATTACATGAATCGAATGTAAATTTAAATAGATAATTTGTATGTGTTAAAAAAATAATTATTATTCTTTAATATAAGGAAATAAATAAACACTAATATATAATTTTTGAATAAAAAATTAAAAACTCTAATATATATATATATATATATATACACTAAGTAATAAAATTTTATAATAAAAATAATTATATAATTATAATATCAGATCCTCGTAACAAGAATCTCTATTGGACGAGAAATACATTCTTTGTCCAGTCCTATTTCCACTCACGAAAAAAAATAAAAAAATTTCCCCATTTCCATTCTGACGGAGAGAGAAAATAAGCGTAAAAAAATGAGATTTTTTGTCTTTTTGCCATCCTTACCGTTTTATAAGAAAAAATAAGGGAAAATTATAATATAATATTAAAATTTTAAAGCTTTGGATGGGATTAAGTTTTGAAATTTTAAATAGGTTGAGACTAAGTTGAGCCTGTGAATGTTTAAGTTATCATGCCAAATTTGACTTGAACCTGTTAAAAAATTGCTTAAAACTCAATTTGCAAATAAAAATATTTAATTCTAGTGTGATTTAGGTGTTCACAAAAATTTTTAATTGTTAGCGGATAATTGATTATTATTAAGTGTTTGATAAAATTATTATTAATTATTGTTATTTTTGTATTTAATTAATGATAATTAAAGATAAATATTAATATTTATTTTTTAAATATTATTTTTAATAAAATAATTTAGTTTTTTTAATTTAAATAAGTAATTATAATTATTATTATTATTTAAATTATAATAATAATATATATAAAGATAACACTATTAATAACTAATAAATTATAATATTTATAACTAATAAAATAAACAAAACAACAAAAATAAATGTATTAAGAAAAGAAGATTAAATAAAAAAATCACCTGGACAAGCAATTGCTAAAACTAATCTAGTAATCCCAGGGGCAGTTCCAACATCAAGAAGTTTCAAATTGTCAATCTAACTACTAAAATTACAATGGGAAATATAAGAATTACGAATAGGAGGTAGAACTGCAAGTGAATCCTCTCAAATTAAATCAATAGTTCAATTAGGTGGTAGAATTTGCAAATTATTAGAAGTATAATCTATCAAAATAGACAAAACGGCGCAAGTACAATTGCTTATCCTATCAAGAACAATACAAGTACAGTATAAGTTTATAAAGCATCAGTTGAAAAAATAATAAACACAATGATTAATATTAAAAATATACATGAAATATGAAGGATGACTAATCTTTAATTTGTGATGGTGATGATTTCTTTTGTTTTGTTAGTGACGATAAAATTATATAAATAATATAGAAAATAAGATTTAAAAAATAAATTAAATAAAAACAGGTAAGATTTGAAGGTTAAAAATAAAATGCCGTTATAAAAAATCTCTTGCTTTCCAATGAAAAAATATGCATACATTATAAAAGAAAATAATAGAAAACTATTAAAAAGAGTTTTCTTTTATTAGTTAGAAATTTGAAAAATTAAGAAAACTATCTTTTAGTATTTTATTTGAAAAATAATTCTAACTAAATATTAATTTTTATTTTTCTCTTTTCTTGGAATTATTTTCCAGAGAATAAATTTTATTTTCCATAATTAAACAATGCCTAATTATTTGATTAACTAACAATTGTCACTAAAAAAAAATAATTTTGATACAGTTTTTAAGAATAACAAAACTAATAACTGTATCAAAAAATTTTATCAAACATTCGCTTGGTCCCTTTTAATTTAACAGTTTATAGCAGCTGTGAACTGTTAATTATTAATTGATAGCTGATTGCTGATGGCTGTCAACTAATAGCTGATGGTTATTAGCTAGTAGCTATTTGTTACAAGTATTTGAAAAAATTATTATTGATTGTTAGTTGTTAATATGTTTTATTATCAATAAGAATAAATAATAATATTTATTTTTTTATATAAATATTATTTAAAAAAAATAAATTTAAATAAATATGAATTATTTCAAAAAAATTATAAATTTAAGTTTTTATAAAAAGTAATTATTTGACTATCAAATAATTACCTAATTACAGGTAACAATTATTATTAATTAAAACTTTACTTAATTTAACTGTTTATAGCAGATGTTAATTGTTAACTATAGCTGATAGCCGGTATTTGATAGCTGATAGCTATAATTTTTATTAGTTATTAGTTGTTAATATATTTAATGACTATTAAAAATAATTATTAATATTTATCTTTTTATTTAAGTATTATTTTTAACATAATAATTTAGTCTTTTTATATAAATAAGTATGAGTTTTTTAAAAAAAAATTAAAATTAAAATTTTTATAAATAGTAATTGAACAATTATCAAATAACTAACATATATTATTAAATAAACAGGTTTAATACAGTTATTAAAAATTAAAAAATTAATAATTATATCAAAAAATTTTATCAAATATTTATTAGATAGGTTTGACGCAATTGATAAAAATAAAAAAAAATAATACAGCTGCAAAAAAAAAAAAAATCATGGGATGAATAAGTCTATTCACACTCAATATGTTTCACATATTGTTATTGAAGTTGAAATCTATTTTTTCTAAATATATATATAAATATTGCTAAAACAATCTGAAAATGTGGTTTAATTAATGTTTTTCGAGAATACTCAAAATAAAATAATAAAAATAATAATGTCAATCAGATCTTTAAAGGTATAAATGAAGCTAATTATTTTTTTTTTTTTTTTGGTTTAGCTATTTTACTATAGGATAAAAGCTCAATTTCCTTAATTTAACTTCAACATTCAATTAGGTCCAAAATTACCTTTCGACCAATTGTGCCTAGAAATTTTAAATAAGCAACAATTTGGTCCAATTTTGGTCAGCCTTCTGCGGGTGTTGTAAACGATAAAAGCAAATCGCGAGGAGTAAATTAGTATTAAAAAAAATATCCACAAGATAATTTTCTCTCTCTCTGATGGTTGACTGGAGAGAGAAAATTTATTTTTTCCATCGTTTTCCCGAGGACCAAACACCCAATTTCACAGTTTGGAACAAAAGAAAATTCCAACTTCTGTATGTTTCAATCTCAATTAATCCAATCCTCAATATCCTCCTTCTCTATTTACACAATATTAATATATCATATAAAGGACATGATCGATTAGAAATTGTAATCAGATTCCACTAGAAATAGACAAAGAAATTGAGCTTCTTGCAATACAGTAACTCCACGTCACGGGCATGGAGTTTCAATCAAAGTATCTTGCGTTTGTGCGCGAAGTTTCTGTTATTGGTTCAAGGTCTCAGTGATATGATGACAGAGCATACAAAAGAATGTGAATTTGGAGAGCACGGAGAAGGAGGAGATTGATTTTAGTGAGAAAGAAAGAATTGAAGGGTGAGAGGAGTTGTTGGATAGAAGCGAAGATTTGAAAGATGGGAGTGGTGAATTGGGAGATTGCTCGCGGGTGTTGGACAGGATTTTGGAATTGGGATTGAAGAGTTTAAAACCAGATATCAGGTAGCAGGTTTGCCTAACGATGATGAGAACCTAATATAAAAGACCAGCAGAGATCAGGTCCATGGCCACCTGTGAACTGGAGATGCAAACTGCAATCTCGATCTCGATCGACAATAGCAGTGGCGGCTTAGCAAGTAGATGATGGTTTTCAATTTCTTTCAGCTAGATTTTCAATCTCAAGTTGATCTTCAGAATGATGAGGGTTTCAAGGGAAAAAGAAGTGATATGTTACAGACAGTGAAGGAGAGAGAGAGAGAGAGTTATTTTTCCATTTTCAAATTATACAATTGTTTTTTTTTTCTTACAATATAATATTTTTCAATTTAAAAAATTATTTAATTATTATTATTTTTTTTTTTACTTTCGACCATGTGTTATAAACGCATTAAAATTAGATGAAATTTGGGATTAATTGTCACTAAAATGAGATTTTGTGCTTAATAAATTGAGCTTTTATCTTTAATTGTATATATATATATTTAGGCACGTCTAAATTGAGATCCAAGTAGACAATTATATTTCTATTCCCTCAACATACAGTCGAATACAGGTAGATAGATGTATTAAACATTAAACAAATATATATAAACACTCTGGCCAATATTTGCATTGCAAACCATATCATAGTTATAAGATTTTATTTTGATACTTAATTCCAAAAGTCTTAAAAAGGAAAGTTGTTTTCAAGATTTAATTTCTCAACTCTGTAAACTATGAGACAATTTGTTTTTTAATCACTTCACTCATATATTATTCAAAATAGAAGAAATTTTGTGCTAAGCTTTTTAATTTTTTTATTAATTATAGATGATTAATATTGTCTATACTAAATAATCGAGTCTAATGATAAGATGGAATTATTTTAAAAATGGGTGTTAAAATTTAAATTTTATCAATAAAATTAATGTTAAAAAAAAATATGTATATTAGATAATAGAAGTTAGATTTAGCTCATAAAAAATAGTTTAGAATGTTTAGTATCAGTGTTTTAAGATAATATTTTCTTTATATTATGATTAATTTTATTATTTTGGTAAAGAGAACCACTTAATTTTTTATTATTTTCATTATTTATTTTATTATATTATTATCAAATGAAGAATAATATGAAAAATTTAAATCTTAAGCAAATTTTATATTATGAGATAAATATTTGGTTATAATTAAATTATTAATGTAATTATTTTTATATATTAAAAAAATTTAAAGAAAAATAATTATATATTGATAATTGAATTATTAGCTTCTTACATTATTTTTTTCTAAATAATAAGAAAATAAATTTTATTTTAAAAATAATTGTATGATATTTATAATAAAGATCGTGAATAAAACTATAATTAGTTTGATTCAAAAATATCTTATTATTTTGTTACGAATATTATTAAATGTTATTATTTATTTTGAGTGCCGAAGAATTTTATTGAAATTTCAAATGTTATCATTTAAAATAAAAAATAAAATGGTTAAAATAATCAATACTCTATAATATATTATATTATTATTTTAATTCATAATATTATAATTTTAAAATAATTTTAATACTACTGAGTTAAAAACTATTAAAATTATTGGTAGTTTATATAACATTTTATTTTATGTAACATTTTATTATGTGTAAAATGTGCTTTTGAAAAAAAAAAAAAACAAAGAAAGGTTTTAGGGAATTAAGGTCTGTAAATGTTGACAATTAGTGGTGGTGTTATCATGGTCCACCACACCATGGCAAATCACATATTCCTGAACAGACATCATTAATATATATCTTTTGAAGAACATAATGTTTTGTAGTTCTAGTGCAATTAATTTACACTATACCTAATTGTGTATATATATATATATTAAAAAAAAAAAGATAAACTACTTTAATGTGTCTTTTCAGGGAACTTACAAGAAGCCATGAACTCAGGAATCTTTTTCTTATTTGTTAGGCATTCATGCCCATCCTTTAGTTTTATTATCTTATTCATGTTCAAATAATTAGTTTGTTCCTTTTGTTAAATCAATAGAAGGAGAAGTACATGCAAAAACAGACATAATATCTCAAATATAATTCAATTTAAAACCAACAAATATAATCTTATCAGAAAAATTATATATTATTTAACTCATAATACTTCGATTATTTTATTTTTAATAAATAAGAAAATATATATCATAAAAACCTATAACATTCTAAACTTTTTTTACATTGCTTTTTTGAATTTTTTTTTTCTCTTATAGTGACATATGACATAGATTAAAAATATAAAAAATATTTTAATATTCAGTCCATTATATTTAGTTTAATTAATAAATTCATCTATTTTTTTTTTTAAAACGAATTAAATAGTTCATCATATTTATTTTTATTAATAAAATAGTCCTTTCATTTAAAATAATTAAATTTTTTTTATTAAGTGAATGAAAAATACTAAAATGCCCTTGTATATATATTTTTGGAATAGAAGGAAAAGGCAAGAAACTACATTACACAATTCCTATAATATGAAACTCCACAGTATCATAAAGAAACAAGCTAAAAATACTAGGAGGAAGAACATCAAAGAAGTGACGCTTTAATGTTTCTAAAAAGAGTAGAGAGCTTATTAATTTCAAAAACCTCTTTGTTAATCAAGTGAACCACAAACAGGCTAACACATTCAATCCTTAGATTACAGATACCTCTATTCCAAGCCAAAGACAAACCGTTATACACCCCCCAAGCTCAGCCATATTAATAGAATAAGCCCCCAAGTTTGAGGCAAAAACACCCAGCCAAGCACCATCCCTAGACTGAAGCAAACCCCGAGCATAAGCTCGACCAAAAATGGCATTGAAGGAGCCATCTATATTAAGAGTAATCCAACCATCCTGAGGTGGCCTCCAATAGATCAAGTGTTGATCTTTCTCCAACCTCCATCCATTAGTAACTACATTCAGATTTTGCGCCTTAGAAAATTCTTTGGCATAAGCAATTTTACTCTTATACGGGTCACGTTTCAAACATAAGTCCTCTACAAATATCCTACTGTTCCTCTAACGCCACAACTTCCAAATTACCGTAGTAAACACTAAGGTCCAAGGAACTTCATCAACCTATACAATTTTGTTCTTGAGGTTCCATAATAACTAGTCCTCATACTCTAAAGAGAAGAATGCACTGGCATCGATAGAGGGAGGAAGAAGATTCAACCAAATTTTCCTATCAAAGAAGCTATCCCTAAGTATATGAATACAATCCTTATTACTTACCAGGCATGTCGAACACAAACCATGAACAACTAGATGTCTTCAACATCTTTCCATGTTAGTGGGCAATCAGTTATGAAAAACTAACCACAAAACACTTTGATCCGTTTAGGACCTATCCATTGCCACACCACATCCCAGTTATGATGTCTCACTTCCGGAGTTGTAGTATGATTAGCCTTATAAGTTGAACTAACAATAAACATGCCATTCTTAGAAAAACCCTAAAAAACACAATCAAGTCCAACATTTAGAATGGGGGGCTGAGTCGCAGCAATCTAGAGCAGCTTTGACATAGTAAGAACCTCTCCAGCAACTCCCACTTCCACTCCAAGCTTTCCGAAACAAAGTTAGCAACTAAAATTGATCCATCCCTTCTTCTAAAGGGTATTTAATGAACTCAATTAAGAGCTTATCATCAGAAAGCCAGATGTCAGTCCAGAACTGAGCTAACTCTCCATTACCAAGACTCTACCTGACACCTTTCATTATTTTGCTCCAAACCTTCATAATATTCCTCCAAATCCTATTACATTACCGGTTTTCAAGAATACTGGGATATGATTACTACCTATACAATATTTATTATGAACAACTTTGACCCATAAACTATCCATCCTTAAAACCACTCCTCAGGCCAATTTCATAGTAAACATTTCATTATTCTCCTTTAAAGGACGAAGCCCTAACCCATCATGACTCCTAGGCTAATAAAGATCATCTCATTTGATAAGAGAAATAGGATGAGAGGTTCCATTCTTACCTCATATAAAACTTTTATAGATTTTTTCTATTTTATGGCATACAACAATAGGTAGAGAGGTGGTTTGCATAGCATAGTAGAGTATTGTCAGCTGTCACGACCCGCTCTCGCGAGTCGCGATGGTCCTAGGGAACGGGAGATGTCAATGGCGACCGGCACCCGTAGAACCCAATATCATTACTATCAATACAATATGCATGTACACAATCTCTATTCATTCATTATCAATCATAACCTGTCGTACATTCTCAATCAACTTTATTAACAATACCCACAGGATTATAACAATTATGACATATATTTTCCATATCATAGTATCATCATTTGGATACATGTTCATTTCCTAGCTAACCAGCACATACCCATGGAGCAGCTAGATTATGAACACCAAAATATAATTGCTATACAAAATAAGTATCTGAAAAATACATCAGATAATCTGTTGCAGAATCCTCATAGAAACAGAAGTCTAGATTCTGCAGCTCTAATCCTCTCCTGAAATGGGTAAATAATGAGCAGTGAGTATAGATGATACTCAGTGAATTCACATGCATCGCAATAAACAATTGGGTCAACCAATAAGGATATCAATCGAATAAAATCAAGAACTGAATAATATCAAGTTCATAATGTATCATCAATATGATACAAAAATATCATATAATATGGTTTCATATGTGTGAAATGACAGATAGTGGGATGGACTGTAGGAAAAGAAATCATACAGTCTCCATATCAAATGCATTGGACCATGTAAGTCCTAATCATCCATATCAGGGAACAATATAAACATAAGGCGGATCAGACCTTATGACCGGGACCAAACCCTTCCTAGCTAGGGTACAATATACAATGTGCACAAGGTCGACAGTATTTCCCCACTCCCCTGTCGAATCGAAAGTTCTGTCACAATCACAACA
>CANXYC011810771.1:0-13038 GCA_948193065.1 Aleurites moluccanus
TTCCTCTTTGATAAGAGATGTCTTCTTTAGATCATTAAGGAACAAGAGAAAGATATGTAATGATATAGAAGGATGCAATTGAATCCCCTTGATTATATGTATGAATATGGAAATTATATGATGTTATATTCTTGGCATTTATGAAAATAGTGATCTGTGAGTTCTACGGGTTTATGGTGGCCTTAAGCCTACCCTTGCCCTAGGACTGTCGCACCACTGGAGTTGGGGTGTGACAGGTAGTATCCATGAATTTTCTCTTTGTCCAAATTTTCTAATTTTATGTATTTTGAGTAATGGTCATTATCCTTGTGGAATGATTGTGAAGAATATGCCAATAATGAGCGATTCTCACTTTATAATGCCTATTACCAATTGGGATTTATAAAAAGCTTATTTCTTTTTTCCTGTTGTCACTTAATATTTATTTCTTTTTCTATTCCTTTCAACTACCTAAAACCCTAAATTTCATTTCCCCACTTCTTTACCCTTCAAATCATCAAGAAATCTTAAATTCTAAAAGGAAATTGCTATAAAATCATCAAGCTCTTTTAGTTTATTAGGATTTCAAATGATGAAGATTTGAGGTAAAAAAAAATTTCTCTTAATTTATAAGCATGGGTGGTCTTGGATATCAATGTGATAGTTATTCTGAGTTAGATGAAGCATTTATGATAAAATGGGTGAATAGTGACGGTGAACAATAAAATACCTTTTATACATCCTTTAATTAATTAATTGATGATTAAATTGGAGTTGGGAATAATATATATGAACCTTAAGAAACCTAAAAAATGTAAGGATTTAACTTAAATCTTCATGGGTTGAGAAACCCTAATTTGTGACTCTAAGAATACGAAGGGCTTTTCATTTGAGGTGAATATAAGTATGAGAATGGTTAAGCTATATTGCATTTATGATAGATTAAGGTTTATAAGAGCCAATAGAATCTCAAATAAAAGGGTTTGAGCTATAAAAGCTAAGCGGGCTAAGTATAAGAGTCAAATTTCATCATGTGTCTTGAGTGGACTTTAATACTATGATTTCTTATGTTATTTTCATATATCTCGTGGTAGAGGCAAGGATCCTGGATTGTCTTTTTAGTTGTTGGTTGGGAGGACACATTTTATTCTTTTATCAAGGTGAGTGGGAACATATTACTATGTTTATTTCTTTGCCTATAAGGCCTTACTCTTAAATAATAATTATACTATCTTAAAACCTTCTCCATAAAGTCTATATATATACACTACTCCATTGATGATGTTAAGTTAATGATTATGTTAATATATGTTATTCTGATATTTTGTTGGCTTAATAGATATCCTCTATTTGAGTTGATAATAAGTGATAAAAAAATTCCCAAATTGATGAGGGTAAATCATCATACTATATATACATGGTACCCATGTATTGGGTATATTATCTGACTCTACGTAGAGAGTTCATTCCCTAGGTTTAGGACTCGATTAGTCTTGCTTCAAAGTGAGACCTTGTCATTATTCCTCTGATCTATCTTTGTTTCTTGGGCTCTATTTTTTATGATATGTTCTAATACTATGTTATAGATTTTTGTTAATTTATTGTATGATACTATTTATTCTCATATAATATATATCTAACAACTAAAGAGATACAATGGCTAGATATTTATAATTATATAAATGTTATTATCTATTATATCCTTCCTATAAGAGATGACCTTCTGATATAAAATGCTAAAAAGTAAGGTGGTATGATCTCTATTCACTAAGCTATACTCACCCACGGTTGCTTCTCTATTTTCAGACAGCTAGTAATGGATAGCCTAGATTCTTCGCTGTACCATCTTTCATGATAAAATTTTGATAACCATGTATGTTTTAGATTTCTAAGAGTTCATATTATTATAGTAGCTCCATGGTAGTCTTTGAGTAATTATTGTTAATGTTTGTTATTATAAAATATTATATGTAATCATATGATGATATGCATTATGGAAAATATCAATGAATGATATTAAGATGTGATGTTTGTTTGTATGCATAGATGATGGGTTAGTCAATTGTTATATTATCAGGTTGTGATATTGGGATTAGGTCTATGTTCTGCTCATATCATGTTGAGGTATAATTCTATGAGTGATTTGTAGCTTGAAAGTCCCTTCGCAATCAAGGGGGGGGGGGGGGGTGAATTGGTGGTTTAAAAAAATTAACAAAAAATAAAAATTAAGTAAAAGAAGGAGGAAGAAATAATCAACACAAGGATTTATAGTGGTTTGGTAAAAAACAAGCATACATCCACTCCTCAAGATCATAAATGAATATTTCACTATCCTTGATCCTTTTTAAAGATGCAAGATCAAACCTTAAGTGTTTAGGCTCATATTAAATCTTACAATGTGTTTTTTCAATAAGGGCTCACACATAAACAAAAAGAATTACAAAGAGATGAGAAAGAATTAACCGATTAATTTTAACCCAACTCTTAGAAATTAATTGCTCTTCATAACCTTGAATATTGGCAATTAATACTCTTTACAAATTAAAAACTCAAAAGTAAGCTCAAGAAGACTTAAATGATCAAGAGTATGAATTAATTCAAGAATAAAGGTTGTTTAATTTCTATTAACTTCATACTAACTCATATTAATAGTCTTTAACCAAATAAAGCCATTTAGGTGCATTAAATGTACATTTAATGCAAGAACTTGTACTTCCAACTACTATTTTCTTTTTTGTCTGATTTCGAACAGTAACGGTGGCTACATAGAAAGTAGCAGGCACTACTTATCCTGGGCTAAAGAACTTCACGCCTGCTATTAGCTTGTAGTGGCTGCGACTTATTATCCAATTTCTCCAAAAGGCTATTGTCTCTTTGAGCTCCATCAATAGGGAGCGCTACAATCCTGTAGCGGGTGCTACTCTTCTGCTCTCTTAAACACTTGAGCTTCTAGACCTTATGGACTTCTTATTTGTGGCAACGACATGCTAGTAGCAGCTGCTACTTCATTCATTCATATAAGTATTGACGGGGACTTAAACTAGTAGCGGCCACTACTTATCCCATTTTTCATACTTGAGCTACTAAACCTTTTGGAACTCATAGTAGCGGTTGCAACTGCTCTGTAATAGGCGTTACTTAACTTAGTAGTGTCATGTCCCAATTTTAGAACATGACAGTCACAGGATGTGGGAACAACTTTAGGTTACCAACACCTATAGAACTCCTGCTTATGACCTATTATCATTCCTCATTATAGCAATCCTATAATAACTATTCTTAATTTATCAGTCATCACCTATCATAATAATTCTATATTCATCATCTCATCTCATTTATAAATCATCATTACTGAATCTCATCATGTCATAATATTTTATATATTTTAGATAACAATAATATCTATTATTATACATCATTAGCCCATTTGTACATAATACCATGGAACATTTATAAATACAAAGAAAAAGTACAAGTCTTGACATTTATACTGTAAAAGATAGTCTGGTCTTAGCTGAAGAAGGAAATCTGGGAACCCCTTACTCCTGACCTGAAAAATATTAAACCACTAAAGGGTGAGTATAAAAATACTCAATGAGTCAAATATATATTACCATATACTTGGTTAGGTAGGTATCAATAAGTAACTAATAACTTAACAATGAATGGTTTCATGGATAGAACACCAAATACCCAAATTAAGGGAAATGGATATGGAAATCAAATAAGGATGTATAAACACATCAATGGAACATATAACATTTAGATATAACAAATAATGGGCCATGAACACATTTATTTCTCATTACTTCTAATAGAATTACATAAGGCAGGCCAATACCTTACGGCTAGGACCTTAATCCTTCCCAATTAGGGTTTACAATATTCATTATGTACAATGCCGATGGTACTTACCCACTAACCCTTTGGTAAGGTAGCTCTATCATATTAACACATATAAAGGTAGAAAGAACTCATATCAAGTGCCAAAAGGCCAATGAAAATGATAAGGTGCAATAGCATTCTCAATGAGCTTATTAGATTTCTTTCATTTAATCAATATCAATATGGTTCAATGAACAAGTCATAGGATCATCAAATGACAAGTCCAATAGTATGGAACTTAAATTTGAGCAAGGTACAAAATTTGTCCAAAAGGGTCAATTGCGTTGGTGAGATTACTACCCGCCCACACTGGCAACAATGACATTCAATTGGTAAGCTTATGAAAATATAAAGCGTATTTCATCGAACACTTAGTGTGCAACTTTCAATCACCATTTTGGTAGGGTTAAAGGGATTATATAGTAAAACTTGGGTTTCACATATCAAATAGACAATGCTCTTAAATAAAGAAACATTTCAAATTTCAAATCAAATCAAGGAAAATGGATCAAATCATGCCTTGAAAATGATCAAAATATCAAAGGAAATGGCAATGAAGGTTTCGACCAAGCATGGTTTAATGTCCAAATGATTTCTTTAATTCAATATTAAGGTGTATTCATGCATAACAATATATATAAGACTCACCTAAACTATTGGTTTCATAAAAAAAACTCCTTAAAACTCCAAGTTGTCAAATTAGGCTCACTCATTTACTTGCTCAATTGCTTGAGCAATATGCAATAGACTAATCATTTACCATAGCAAATAATATCATATTGATCTGAAATTTTTATGATACCTAGCTAACATATTTATTAAGCTTCATATTAAATTTCATCTAAAAAAAATATATCATTTTCCCTATACATTAAATTAATTATAATAGCTATAATATTTTATTTTATACGAAATTACTCTCTGGCAGCCTTGGCTCAATTATATATATCTCTATCTACAAGTGTAAAATCACTTCAATTCTTCTTTTATATTAAACTAGACACATTATGCTACAATATATCCAAAATTCAGTTTAATATCTTATCTGTACAATGTTTGGTGAATATTTAATTTTTACCCTGTTCCCATGTAAATGTCAATCCGGATAGGTTCTATTTTCATAGTTGCATCTCACAACGTATATATTCAATTGAAAAACCATTTTAATTTAATTAGTTAACATATAATGGAACACTTTTCATGTTTTATACTTTATCAAAATCATTCTTTAAGACCATGAAAATTCAAGTGTAAGTTTCTACCTTAACATATGTTTAACACTAAAATTTCTTAACAATTACTACTATTAATTCTTAAAGATCAAAAAAGAAAGCAAATAAATAATTTTACCTTATTAATTTTTGTGTGGCAGAAACCCTAATCAATTCTTCCCTTAATCTTTCTTTGTTTCCTTGTTTAATTTTTGGTTTAATTAGGTTAGTCTGATGTTTTACTAGGTTTTTCTTCAATTCCTATTAAGTTTCTTTGTAAAATTTGGATGGGAAAAGAAAGAGATGGGTTCAGCCATAGATGGGGAAGGAAGGAGGAGAAGAAAAGGAAATGAAGAAAAGGAAAAAAAAGTGAGCATTTATACTATTTATGTTTTAGCTAATTCAATTTTCCTCCCCAACACTTCACGTATTCATATTTTGAACACATAACTTATATATATTCACTTTTTTGCTCCACTTTGATTCTGAAACAATATTCCTTATATTCCTCCAGCTTATAATTCAAATAGTGCATTTAAACACATGCACTTCCAAGCTCGTTCGATAAACAAAGCACTGAGGTGCCTACTTAACTGTCGGGGTCGGTTTATGTGATTTGTCTTTTTATTCACATCCGATGTTTTTATGGTTAAATAAAGTCTTTATGTGCTCAAAATGAGAAAAAATTTAGGGCATTACAAGTAGCAACGGCTACTTAAGTGTAGCGTTTGTTACTCTTCTAGCATCTTAGTCTTTTGGCTTTTGTGTCCTTTAGTAGTGAGGGCTATTTATATAGTAGCGGGTGCTACTTATCAGTTTTTTGCAATTTCGAAAATAGTTTCTTGAATATAGACAAACAAACATAATTAGTAATTTAATTAGTTTTTTGTACTCATCAAAATGAGCGTATTAAGACACTAAAGGTCTAACAATCTCTTCCTTTTTTATGGTCACAAATAACTATTAAGTGCAAGAAATAAATTGTGTGTAAACCTTAGTGTGACTCTTATGATAAAATTTCCCCTCAACAAGTGCTAACAACTTTAAAATGCCATTTTTGACAAATTTGCACTTCTACTCCCCCAAAAAACTCATAGTCAAAGGAGAAAACTTGAGGGTTTTTGGATGAATTTACTGTTAAAATATATAAAGTTATTGTCAAAATGCAAAATGCAACCGAAATAAGATGAATTTGCTGCAAAAAGCTAAAAAATTACTACAAAAACATCAAATTCACCAATTACCATCAAAATGTCATAAATGAAGCAAAATACAACTCAAATCAACTAAAATCTATCAAACTCATAGTTTCAACAAAATACTTGTTGCAAAAATATTAATATATATATACGATCAGCAAAATAATTTAATTCAAAAAAAATGCAACCCAACTCAAAACAGCAACAGAGATTGCTACAATTAACATATATATAATTAATAATATGTTAAAATTAGGCCAAACATTAAAAAATTCCTAAAATATCCAAGAAGTACTGAAAAACATAAATACAATAATAAAAAAAAGGCAAAAAGCATCCTCGGGTCCTTGAACTTTCAATTTTTTGGCTATTGACTCCATATAGTTCACTTTTTATCGATTAAGCCTTCTAACTTTCATTTTTCGATACATCAAATCTTTTTTTGATGGGAACTAATGAGAGTGCACTGTATAAGAGTTAAAAGTGCATGAAAGGATATAAAAACACTAGCTAGGACTGATTTACTGACATGGAAAATGAAAAAAACAAAGAAATTAAAAATAAAGAAAACGTCAACGTTTTCACAGCACTCAAATTCAATTTTTCTCATCTCAATTGGAACCCCCTATGCCTAGTCTTCTCTCTCAACTCAGCCTCCTGTTGCTTCCTTACCATCTCCGTCTCCCAATCAACTAATAAACCATCATTTGTTATAAAACTTGTTCTACTACAGTTGAATTAATCTAAGAAAAAATTACAATTCACTATTCTCATAGATGATAAAACACAATACGTCAATACCCATAAAAAGTTGAGAGAAGAAAGACCCAGTTATCAAAAATCATTATATCATCATTCACAATCAAGAGTAACACAAACAAGCTTCGTCTACAATGAAACCCAGATCAAAAAAATGGTTATGGTCGCATAAAAATAGGAACTTGTAAATAATTTAGTGTATGCATTATTATTCTTGATGTGTTTTGATTACTTGTATATAAACCAAATGGTTAAAGTGACATGGTTACATGATTTGCTTCATGCATATGGTAAATATGAATTTTGATATGATTAGAAAGAAGCATAATTATTTTGCGAAGTATGTTGTGTATAAATTTATTGTATGGACTAACCATGTAGGGATGAAGCAAATAAAATAAATAATGTGAGGCCCAACCATGCATTAAAGTTAAATGGGTTTAAGTGCATTAAGGCCCAAAATGCAAAGACCAAGATGTAATAGTTTTATTTAATAATGTAGATGTATAAATTTATTTTCTCCTTTACTTTCCTTATTTTAGGATGTTAGATGAATGGATGTACTTTTACAATGTGATTTAATGACTTATGAAAATCTATTACTAGGTTTAGAGGAATCATTTCTCCTTCCATTTCTTTAGGGATAGTGTAAATTGATATTATGCAATGAACATGAACATTTTATGAAATCTTTAGGCATATGGCCTTGTGAGATTATATAATTAATTAAGCCTCGTATAATTCTATCTAAGGAGGTTGGGTTTTAAGTGTGACCATTTATGACTCCTCCAATCTTTCCTGTGAATTATGTTTATTCTGGTTTGTGGTACAGTTGAGCATGTTCCATAATAGAACTTACCCTTTTTGACTTATGGATTGTTTCCTTAGATAATGTGCCTTTTTTCTTGTATTGGATAAATTAGGAGTATGCTTAAGTTATTTCACCTGTAATTTCTAGATAAATAGGGAGGTTGGCTAATGGCCAGGTGAGCGGGGATTCCTAACACTTTTCCCAATCCATACATGGTTTCCTTACCTGGATCTTTGGATAAGGCGGCCTAGTGCTTAGCCAGGGATAAAATCATCACTCATTTCCTAGAGGAAGGAAATTCACTGCATTTGTGGTCTTAGTTATACCTTTAATCTAATGGCAACTCCTTTCTTTAGTTTGGTTAATCCTTACTGATCTACCTTGGGTTCGAATCCAGACCGTTGCCGTAAAAGATAACACAAAATTGTCGCCACAAAAGACACGACAGTTGCATATATAAAATGTTAATTCATTAAAAGTATATCCAAGTCTCTTTTATTAAAAACTTTAACTTTTATGTATATATAATTCCAATACGAGTTCAATAACCTAATTTTTATTTCTTGATGTGCAAAAAAAAATGTTAGTAATTTAAAATCGCATATATCTTTCTATTTAACAAAAAAAAAATATTCCATGTATAAAGAATAAATACAATAGTTTCCCAAAAAAATACAATGACAATATTACACTCCATATTTATTTAGTGTATGTTTAATAAAATTTTTTGATACAATTGTTAGGTTTTTTCATCAATTGTATCAAACTTGTTTGGTTATTTTTTTAGTGATAATGGTTAGCTAACTCTGCTTAAGTACGAGTTACTCATGTTTAGCTGGTCCTAAGGCCGCATAAAGGAGGAGGGTTGCGGTAAATGATAGCCGGTGTAAAATTATGAATTCAAATGATATTAATGTTGCGGCATTCTCTGCTTATGACATTATGCATAGAAACCTGAGTGTAATGAGAAATAGACAAGGGTGTAAGGCATTTTCGAAAAGTGACAAGCCATGTTGGTGCCCATATAAAGTGCTAAATGAGCAAGGGTTCCCACATCATGGACAGGTATGGATAAAGAAGTTAGTCCATAGATCAATGTATAAACGTTCTTATAGGAAAAAAGACAAGAATAAGTAGGTTAAGAAGAGAATCATAGTTTTGGGACTTGGAATATCGGGTCTCTTACAGGCAAGTTGATGAAACTTGTAGACATCATGTACATGAGAAAAGTTAATGTGGCTTGTATCCAAAAGATCCAATGGATAGGAGAAAAAAAAAAGTAAATAAGTTGGTAATTTAGGCTATAAATTATGGTATACATGGAAGGAAAGGAACAAGAATGGAGTGAGAATCATTTTAGTTAAATCACTAAAAGATGCAATGGTAGCAGTGAGAAGAGTAGAGAATAGGATTATCATTGTTAAGTTGGTTATTGAAAGAGAAGTGATAAATGTATATAGTACTTATGCTCCACAAATTGGATTAGATAGTGTGAGTAAGCAAAAGTTGTTGGAGTATATGGACGACCTTATCCAAAGCATAAGAAATGAAAAGAAATTTTTCATCGGTGGAGACCTAAATGAACATATAGGAAGTGAATGACAGAGGTATGAGAAGGTGCATGAAGGTTTTGGCTATGGTATGATAAATGAGGAGGGGACAAGAATCCTTAATTTTGCTATGGCTTATGACATAATCCTTACAAATACTCACTTTATAAAAAGGGAATCTCATCTATTGACTTTTAAAAGTGAGCAAAATAGAAGTGAAATTGACTTTCTTCTCATAAGAAAAACAAATCTAACCCTATACTAGTGATCCTAGAGAGGCTTTAACAAGTAAATATAGGTAGTTCTTGATGTCAAAATCAAGAGAAGGGTTAGGAGGTGTATAAGAAGTTTGACATCTAGAATAAAGTGGTGGAAATTAAAAGCGTCGAAATAAGTGATGTTTAATAATGAGCTCCTCAAGTTGGAAGCACGAAATTCGGACATCGAGGCCAATTCTATATGGATAGAAATGGCTTCAAGGATTAGTGAAATATCTAAAAAAGTTATTGGAGAGTCTAAAAGATATGTCCTTCCCTCAAAAGGAGATGTTGATGAAGTGAGGAAGTACAAAGGCAGTGAAGAGTAAAAGGGAATGGTACAAAAAGACAACCAAAATATGATAATAAAGAAGCTTATGAGCAATATAAGAAAGCAAAAAAAAAGAAGAAGTAAAAAAGGCAGTAGGCCAAGCAAGAGCACAAACCTTTGAGATGATGTATGATAAACTTGGAATGAAGCAAGGTAAAAAGGATATCTATAGGTTAGCAGGGATGAGAGAAAGGAAATGTCAAGATCTCAATTAGGTAAGGTGTATCAACGATAAAGGTGGAAAAGTTTTGGTGCAAGATGAAGGCATTAAAGAAAGGTAGAGGAGTTACTTTTATGAACTTCGCAATGATGGACAAAGTGGTAACATGCTCGACTTGGACCATATGACTATAAAGAAGAATGTGACATTGGCTAAAAGGATTAGATTTTTAAAGGTCAAGAAAGTTTTAAAAATGATGAAAGTTGGAATAACATGTGGTCCCAATTGAGTATCTATTGAAGTATGAAATTGTCCGGATGATGTAGGAGTAGCTTAGTTGACAAGATTATTTAACAAAATCTTAATTTCAAACAAAATGCCATATGAATGGTGGAAGAGTTTTTTTAGCACCCATTTTTAAGAACAAAAGAGGCAATCAGGGTTGCTCAAACTATAGGGAAATTAAGCTTATGAGTCATACTCTAAAGTTGTGTGAAAAAATGATAAAACATCGCGTATATGGTGTTACATCTATCTCTGCCAACTAATTTGAGTTCATGTCAAGTTGATCAACAATAGAAGCAATCTTTTTTATTAGAAACCTGATAGAGAAAAATAAGGATTCATGGAAAGACTTTCATATAGTTTTCATTCACTTAGAGAAGGCTTATAAAAAATCCCCAAGAGAAGTTTTATGATCAGTGTTAGAATGCAAGGAGATATCGATTAGGTACATTCAAGTTTTGAAGGACATGTATGAAGAAGCGACTACTAGTTTGTGCACAGTGGGAGGAGACTCATTAGACTTTCCTATCTCAGTTGGGTTGCATCAAGGATCCACAGTAAACCCTTACCTCTTCTTTTTGTTATAAACGAATTAACAAAGCATATAAAAGAGAAAATCACATGGTGCATGATGTTTACAGACTATATTGTACTAGTAGATGAGACACAAAAGGTACTTAATAGAAAATTAAAGTTGTGGAGAAGCACTTTAGAGTCCAAGATTTTCAAATTAAATAAAACTAAGATATAATACATGCATTGCCAATTTAGTGAAAGCTGAAATTGAAATAATGAGGGAGTTAGCTTGAATGATGTGGCATTATCCCAAAGTACCCATTTTAAATATCTAGATTCAATCCTCCGATGAGATGGAGGTTGTGAAAAAGATATTAGTCATAGGATAAAATGGGGTAGTTGAAATGGAGGCTTGCCTCGGGAATCCTACGTGACCGCAAGGTTTTCAATAAATTGAAAGAAAAATTCTACCGTACGACTATTTGACTGGCTATCCTATATGGTAGTGAACGTTGGACAATGAAGGGATAACATGTATCCTAGATGAGTATGCTAAGATGGATGTGTGAACATATTAGAATGGTTAAATTTCATATTATAAGTATTAGAGATAAAGTGAGAGTCGCATTGATTGAGGCAAGATGATAGAATGAAAAAGATGATTTTGGACACGTAAAACGAAGACTCAGAGAGGCTGCGGTTAGAAAGGTTGAACACATTATAATAGAGGAGAAGAAAAAAGAAGGAGGTAGACCCAAACTAACTTGGAGAAGATGAGTAAATGATTTATATGTACTTCAATTATTAGAAGATATCATCCAAAATCATTTAGAAATAAATAAAAAAAATTATATAGCTGACCCCAATTAATTTTGGGATTAAAATTGAGTTGAATTTAGTTGAGTAATAGTTGTTAGTTGTTAGAAAATCAAATAACTGATGTATACAAAAGCTCCACTTTAGAGTTTTTTTGTTTTATATACCGTTTCTACTTATTTAAATAAAAAAACTAAATTATTCTATTAAAAATAATATTAAATAAAATGATAAATATTAATATTTCTTCTTAATAGTCATTAAATATATTAATAGTAATAATTAATAATAATTTCACTAAACACTTAATAATAATTAGTAATCCACTATCAACTATTAACTAGTAATTATCAATAATAACTGATATTTAATAATTGATATAAATACCTAAATCAAATGAGACCTTAAATGGCAGAAATATACCATTAGAAGTAGCAGCGGAGCTACAACCTGAATATTAAAAAAAAAATTATATAAATATATATAATTTTTGGTATAATAAAATAATACGACTTTAATAAATTTGTCCTTTTGTACTAATCTCAAAATCCCTTTGTCTCTTCAAGTGGCTCCTTCTTCTATTTCAATCTCTATTTCTCTTATTTTTCAGCGAAACCCTAACCCTTTAAAATTAAATAGTCAGATTGGAAGAAACTGTAGAGAAGAGGATCCTCAAACTTTAGATAGTTTCACTCTCATTGTTTTGCAAGTAAGTTTCCATTTAATGGGTACTTGAATAAGAGTAAAGTTAGGGATACTAGCTTCACAATTTTTCTGATAAAATGAAAAATAGTTTTTTGTTGATGCATAGATGTAGTGTTTTGAAAATTTGAATAAATTATTACTACTAACTAAGTTTGAGGAAATTCTTTCTAAAAATTTGTTGGCTATGTTTATTTTGGTGGTATACCGTATTTCTATTGCTTTCTGTTTTGTCATTTTCTGTTGTAACTTGATGCTTGGTTTATTTGATGTTGTTTTGGTTTGTTGATGGTAGCAAAAGAATGAAAATTTAGGTGTATTGCATGTTTTTTGTCTTCATTTGGTTGTAGATCTACAATAAAAGAAAGTGAATTTGTGGAAAAGATTGATCAAGTTCTTATAATGCTTTAAAAAAAAAATTATGGCTACGAAATTCATCAGTATTTGGTAAGCAAATCTTAATTATTGAATACAATTAATTTGAACTTCCAAACTTAAGAATGACCAAAAAATCCAAAATTAAGAATGAAAGGCAATTCTTGAACATATTTTATTTTTTGGATTGATTATTAAGGAA
>CANXYC011810873.1:0-27709 GCA_948193065.1 Aleurites moluccanus
TATATATATATATATATATATATAAGGAATAATTTATTCAAGAAATAATTGTTATTAGATTAAATTTGTTTAAGTACTCATAGTTTAATATATGCTGAATTTTTAATATTTTATTAAAAAATATTACTGAATATTTTTGATATATTAAAATATTTATATTTTAATTATGTTTGGTTGATATTTTGTGTGTTTAAATTTATTAATATTTTTTAAATAAATTTTTTCATATTTTTAGCTATTCTTTATGAATTTTATAAATATAAACAAATTTAATAATACAAAATTTAAGCAGGAAACGAGGATCCCGCAGGGACGGGGATGGAGACTAAATTATCTCCGTATGTGACACGGGGACGAGAATAAGAATTTTTCACTAAGGCGAGAGTGGGGACGGGGATGGTTCCTCCGCCCCCATCCCGCCACATTACCATCGTGGTCCAAACACAGCCTAAAAGCCCCTGTGAGTTGGTCCTTAAATAAGAAAAACAAAAACCAAATTTTTTTTAGTTTGGTTTGGGGTTCAAAGTGAGCCCAATAAATAATAACAATAAACTTTGTTTCGCAAAAAGAGGCCAATTGGGCCTATTTTGAACCCAAAAGAAAAATAAAAAATCTACTGCAATCGCGGTCAACGGGGTTTGTTCTTTGTCTTCACAAGCAAAAGCAAATGGTCTCCCGACTCTTCTCTACTCCACAGTCTATGAACCCAAAAGCGACCTTTTTTGGCATCTGAAAATCTTATTTTCTTTTTCTTCTCAAAATCTTTATTTAATTTTAAATAATTTTAATACTCAAAAAGTAAAAAAAATCCAATAATTTGGAGTCTACTCGAAAAAATGGTTCAATTTCTAGGTACAATTCGTGTATCTCCTTCTGTAGCTAGTTTTGCACCTCACAGGCACCAGTTCTCTTTCCAGAGCCCTTCACTTTCATTTTCGAGAAATGGGCTCTCTCCATTTTCACTTTCTACAGATGGGTTTTCTCCTTTCAAGAGGACTTTGCGAGCTTGCTGTATTTCAAGTATGTTTTGTCTTGCATGCATTATATGGGTTACATTTCTGTGCTTTTTATTCGTATTTTTTAGTGGATGTTTTGTTACATACATTAAATGGGTGTATATCACTTACGTGGTTTTTCAAACATCACTGATTTATCGTGGCTATCAATGGAACTTTTTGGGGTATCTGTAATCTTAGTTATGCGCATTTACTAATTCTTTACTACGTCAGTAGTTTTAACATGTTTCAAATTAGTGAAAGAAAAAGGATTCAATTAGCTTTTTAATTACCATTTTCTAGTGCTCATCGAGCACAGCTTTTATGCTTCTTTAATTTTCCTTGGTCTTATTTACATTTAGGTTCTGTTTGATATTAAAAGTCAAGCTGCTATTGAGAAAACGTTACATTAAAAATATTGATTAGATATTTTTAAATTTAAGGTGAAATTTTTATGTCATAGTTATAAACAGTTGAACAACACTCCCAAATTATTTTTTCCAACATTTAAATTGTGTGTGTGTGTTTTTTTTTTTTTTGGAAAGTAGTTTCAACCTCAATTTCTAATAGGCTCTTAGTGGGAGTTATCTTTTAATATTTGACAGTGATAACTTTGATAGGGCTATATAACAAGCACTTCATGTTTATTTTCAGTTTGATTTGTGTTTGACATCTTGTTTTGCACATAGCATAAGGTGGTTGTAGAGAGATTATTCGGTTGTTTGTTTCCTTTCACTCATTCTTTTTTTTCCCTCTGGTTTCTGTCTTTGTCTGGAAGTTCTAGAGATTATTTGGAAATTTGTTGTATTTATTTTCATATTTGTCAAAACAATCTAAGAAAAATGATAAAGCTTCAAGCACTAGCAGATGGGAGAACTTTGGAACTGAATATATTTTATTATTCTTCCTTATCCACTGGCTATTTCTGATCATTTGATGGAATTTGGAAATGTCGGTTTAGAGTCTATAGTTTGTTTAACTTTAATATGTTTAGAGTGCCAAAGTGTGAAAGCTGGGATGGTAATGCTTTTTTTTCTTTTACTTATTGTTCTCTATGTGTTTCTGTTCCTTTCTTTTGCATAGAAAAGCTAGTTAAAATGAACAATTGGTTATTAAAAATCAATGAGCGCAATAGTTTGTTGCATCTGTGAGAAATGAAGATACTGTCTGAAACTTGTTGGTGGTTTGTCTCTACCTATAGTACAAATGTTGATGGACTCCACTTGCATATATTTCCTTGCTGTTTGTAGTTTATCATGGCAATAAATGAGTTAATTTCTATATTTCATTACAGATGCAAGTGGAAATGCTGATGCACAGTTACCCATAGACCAATCTGAAATTATATTCATGGGGACAGGAACTAGTGAAGGGATTCCACGTCTCAGCTGCCTTACTAATCCTTCAAAAAAATGTCCGGTACTTTTGCATACTTTTTTAACATTAAATACAGTTTCCTTTGTTGTATATGAAGTGATCGTTTAAAAATCTCTATGAATTGATTGTTTCAAGGCTTTTCAAATGCTCCTTGGTTTCTCAGGTGTGTTCAAAAGCTGTGGAACCGGGTAATAAAAACAAGAGACTGAACACAGGCCTCCTTATTCGTTATTCTGTCCCTGGTGGAAGACGCAACATTCTAATAGATGCTGGAAAGTAAGTGACAGATAGTTCTCGATTGGGTAATTTATTTTCCTGTAGAAATTTTAAATAGCTACTTTAATCTTGATCCAATGCTAAGTTGTAGTTAGGTAGGGATGATTCCCATGTATGGAAATTCAATTTTTTTTTTATCAATTTTAAATTTATACTTAGATCAAACTTTTTATTGCAACTTCTATGCTGTAGGTTTTTCTACCACAGTGCTCTTCGATGGTTTCCTACATTTGAGTTAGTTTCCATTCTTTTTAATTGTCTTCAATATCTTAAGCTATCACCTTTGGGTTCCATGATGATATTAGTTGGTCCATCATGATCAGTAACTATTTCATTCAGGATATCTGGGATAAGATTCAGATATCATGCAATAAGTTTCTCTTTAGGAATTTTAAATACTAATGAAAATGCTCCACTTACTAGGATAATAGGATTTCAACAATGGTGCCCTTAATCCTATTTGGCGACCAACATCTTTTCTGTGTATTGTGTAATGTGTATATTTGAAATGCAATGGAGCACTCATATTACTATTTCCTTGCCTTTTTCTCCTTTGTTCTAATTTTTGTATTCCTCTTTTTCATGAGTTTCTTATTTTTGGTTGTATGCATTACATGAACAACTATTTGATTGTGTATAAATTAATCTTACGTTATTGTGAAGTTCCTAGTTGTTTATTTACACATAGTAATTGGACACTGGAGCATGAAAACGACTGAAAAACTTCAGCCTTAAGTCTTGAGTTAAAATATAACATGCACTAGGATTCTCCCTTGAATGCTTAGGATATTTTTCCTGTGTGCCATCACTCCCGTTTTAACGCATGTTAGAGACTAAATCCTTTGCACTGTTCAGTAACTCAATTTATTATTTTATTATGATGCTAACTTGTATTTTAAGGTCTCTAATAGTTCAAAGAAGTGGTGGAGGGTGGGGGGCTTTTTGGATTGGTAGTTCATTGCTGGTTCTCTTATATAGTATACATCTATAGTCGTGTATATGCCTTTTTGTAACTAGCTGTGTTTCTGTCAGGCTAAGAACAATTGATGCGGTTATTATTACTCATTCTCATGCTGATGCAATTGGAGGTCTCTGGCGTTAACACTTCCTAATGTTATTTTGTAAAAAGAAAAGTAATATTAAGACAATGCCTGAAATTTCTTCTTCTCCTTTTTCAAATAGAATTGCACATGTTACCTGACACCAAAGAAAGCCCCTTTTTCTGCTTAAATTGCTTCCCCAGGTCTGGATGATCTTAGGGATTGGACAAACAACGTTCAGCCTCACATACCAATCTATGTTGCACAACGTGATTTTGAGGTAAAAAAAAAAAATACAGTTCTGCCTTTATTTTTTAGATTTTTCTATTCTTTTATGTATGTGAGTTTGTGTCTGAAGCTGGTAACATCATACTAAGTGCATGGCAAGTGTATTTAATCTAATGTATTATTTCAAGAACAAATTATTTCAAGAAATTCTCATCCTGGCCTCAAAACACAGACCTGGAGAAGTAAGAGTTTGTGCTTAGTTTTCATTCCAAGTATTTATTTTTCTTAGTTTTATTCCAAGTATTTTTTTTTGTCTTTTAACTTCATTATAACCATATGCAAAATTCATCGTTGCTGGTTGTGTTGTAGACTATAGAACAATCATTATATATATCTCCATCTATTTATTTTTCTAACCCTCCTAATATGACCATTGGTTTGGACTGGTTCATTAAATACTGTTTAGCTATTAATTGGATAAAACACATGCCAGGTTATCTGGATTGATCGACGATTGGATGTTAAAATTACTTTGCAGAAATCATTGATTTTTCATACTAATTTTCATTGGATATAAAACTCAGAACTGATATTTTGATGGTCAAAGCAATTCAGGTGATGAAGAAGACTCATTATTATTTGGTGGATACAAGTGTGATTATACCTGGTGCTGCCGTCTCAGAGTTACAATTTAACATCATACATGAGGAGCCATTTGTTGCATGTGATTTGAAGGTAACAATAAGTTTTCCAGTTGGTATTGAATGGATTCTCTTTTTATGTTTGAATGCTATGGTAAACATGTTATAAAGCATTTATTTTCAATTTGAAGTAATAAAGTTTTATAATTTATAATTTCTGAACATGTTATGAAGCTTACTAGAAGAGAAAAAGATTCTCTCTTTACTGACCATCTGCTATAACTATGTAACAAAAAAAGAATTTAATTATATCGTTGAAAAATTCCCCTTTAGGTATGTTGCGATTGCACATGTGCAAGACTTGTCAATTTAGGAACATCACCAGAAAACAGGGAAAATAGTATTGAGTTAGGTTTTGTGGTTTGGGTGGAGTTATGAACTTTATGATCACATTATTCTCTCAAAACATTGAAGTTCTTAAGCAACCAGGCTAATATTAGCTATTTGCTAATCCAACATCTAATAGAACAGCTGAATGAGAGTAATAATGGCGGATGATCTCTTTCATTTATCATTTAGGCTTAAATTAACTAATAGGAGTTTCAGAAGTTTGGAAAATTTGCCAGTTTGTTTTTCATATTAGTAGTTGTATATGGATGGATATGTAGGTCTAGAGAAATTAGTTAGAATGCTGGCTTTCTGCCACAGAAAAAGCATTGCTTCAATCTTTACTTGACCAAATTCTGATTATTTTTTAGAATGTTCAGAAAAATTCATTGTCTTCTGGCACTGTTTCTTTCATAATTACTTGTGTGACCTTCCCTGTGAGGGCATGTGATCTGATCTCATAATTATTTGAACTTTCTAACCTACACTCAACATAATTTGAAATGGAGTATATTTTCATTTTTGTAGTACAATATCATTCTTCATGATGTTAAGTGTAAAAGCTAAATATTTTCTTCTCTAAGGTGAACTATTTTCATTTATCACGCTTTGCTTCAGTTTACTCCCTTACCAGTGTGGCATGGTTGTGGGTATCGCTCCCTTGGTTTTCGCTTTGGTAACATATGCTACATCAGGTATTGCTTCTAAGCATCACAGGATTTTGGAAAATCACTTTGTTCACTTGTCTACTTAGTACTTGCATTCTGGAGCTAATCCTTCGTTTGCAGCGATGCAAGTGAGATACCTGAAGAAACTTATCCACTACTTGAGAACTGTGAACTTCTGATTTTGGTCTCTCTCTCTCTCTCTCTCTCTCTCTCTCATATGCATGCATGCACAAATGCGGGCACATGCCCATTTGCATTTACCATTTTCTATTGCTTCATGCATATTCTTGTTCAGCTTATCTCTCATCTAATTTCTTCAGGATGCTCTAAGGCCAGATCGGTCTTCTTCAACTCATTTTGGACTTCCAAGGGTATGATAAAAAGATTAACATCTTGTAATGTTGTCATCATGTTTTGTTTGTTATTTTACGTTGATTAAAGAAAATAATAAATTGAAACTTCTTTCTTTCTCTCTTGATAAAATTCTTGCCAAAGGAAAGAAATTCATTGCCTTTTCTGGTAATAAAAATTTGTGTTATTAGAATTCTATGCTTACTTCAACTTTCTCTTCAGGCATTAGATGAAGTGCAAAAAATTCAACCAAAGAGAGCACTTTTCACTGGTATTTACTAGCATCTCTGCTTTTCCATCAAGAATCCTAACTAGTTATGCTCATTCTTCGTTTGATGTAGTCTGAGTCCATTTTGAAGGTCTTCAAATGACCCTAAAATCAGGGACGACCCATCCTAGCAAAAATAAAATTTCATGAACTTATAGAAAAATTTTTACTTACCCATTTAAATTCAGCTTTTTATACACAGGAAATTCTTTTCGGCCCATCCAAACTCAATTTTTACATAAGAAAATTTTCTTGGCCTACCCAGAACTAATTTCCTAGCTTCATCCCTGCCTAAAATATACCATTTATTAACGAGTTTAATTTCCATTTTCAGATGAGAGCATTATTCTACACAAAATAACTTGTTTCTCTCAATTTTGTTCTTGTGGAGGTATGATGCACCTTATGGATCATGAAAAGGTAAATGAATATCTTCTGAAGTTGATGGAGACAGAAGGGCTTGATGTACAACTAAGCTACGATGGATTGCGGATACCAGTAAAACTCTAACTTGTGTCTTTTTTCTACTTCCATCATATTATTCTTTTTTATATACTCTTTACACGAAATAACGAAAAGTTTCTCACGAGCACATGCAATTTCCATTTGAATTTTTTCCGAGTAAATTACAATGTAAATTGCCTTGAGCATCAATGCTGCCCGTCTTCACATGGCAGACGAGAATCATAGACAAGGTGATTATTTGAAATGATTATTGTGAGCAAATGAATTATTACTCAAGTATTAAATCAAGAAATATCCGAATTGCTTGTGGTTCTTCAGAATCTGCTTATTCTACTGAGAACTTTTAGAAATGCTTGGATATAGTACTCATCACTGTTACCAGGACCGTTTAATGAAAAAGAAAGAGCCTTGATTCAATTATTTGGCTCTTTATACCTGAAAACTTCCAAATATGGTTTTCAAATGATATGATATAATTGTCGGTTGCAATAACTTTATTTTTGAAGTGAAAAATTTTATGATAATGAGTGGGCCAATCATGGAAGCGCCATAATTTTCCAAAAGAGTTGGAATAGTAATTAAAGATATATATATATATATATATATATATATATATATATATATATATATATATTATTTTATGTAGTGTATATAAAATGTTTAAAGGGGAGGAATTGATAAGATTTGTCATCTCGTATTATTAATTATTAGATAATTAATCAATTCGTAATTTAGTGATTTGTTTGGTATAGTTATTGTTTTTTGTCTTTATTTCTCAAATGTGAAAGACAAGCTTATTATTTAATGTTTTAAAATAGAAAATCAGAAAAATTCTCACGTGTTTCAATTCCATCAATATATAATTTTTATAAAAGGCATAAACCAAGAAAAAATTTCAAGTGGTTCATAGCATAGTTGTTAAAATTGGATCAGATTGACTGGTAGAATCGAAAAAATCAGAAATCGAATTATGGATCAGTTCGATCAGTTTTTAAAAATTTATTTTTAAAAAATTGGTTAAAAAATTAGTGTATTAACTGATTAATCGATGAACTGGTCGAATTATGTTAATTTTTTTGTTCGACCGGTTAGAATTGAAAAAAATATATTTTTATTTTTATCAAAAATAATAAATATCAAATTATATATATATATATATATATATATATATATATATATATGTATTAATTTTTATTTTTTTCAGTTTAATTAGTTTAATTTTGATCAAACTTTTAATTATTTGACTCTTTATTTTTATTGATTTTTTAACTTGTTCGATTTAAAAATTATTTGTCTATGAGTTAAGTAGTTTTTTTTTTTGAGTTTTGTGTGATTATATTACTTTCATAAAAGTCATGACTAATTAGTGGTTGGTGTCAAGATGGATAGAATTAAGAGATAAAATTTATTTTGTAAGATATTATATATTTGGTGGGTGGCATGTCTAGTTGTATGGGAGAAGATTTGAATTTTTTTTCAAAGAGTATAAGCTTATTGTCACTCAAATTTAAGTTGGAATTGTATATTATTGAGACTGGGTTTTTCACATGTTTGGTCTTTTAAGATGAGATTACCAAGTGGGAAGTTAGGTTACTTTATGGATACCCATTTTCATATTAAAATTAAAAATTCTCATTTCTCACATGACAAACAGGTCTCAAAATACAAATTCTGGTTTTATTTATTAATTAAAAATAAAGAAATATTAATGGTGTCAAAACACAATGTAACTCGCGAGAGAGAGGGGTGTTACGCACCTTGCATGGGTTTATACATTTTCTTCCAATCACCATTAGCCACGTACGCTTGTGTGGTCAATAAGAAGGGATTATGGGGTTGCTGTTCCAAAAATATAATAATGCTTGTTGTGTTAATTTTTTAGAAATCAAAAAGTTTTTATAAAATTTTTTAAAAATTATAATATTATAATACTTGTTATAATAAATTTAATAATATATTTTTTATACGAAATAAAAATTAAATAGATTCAAAAACTTATGTTAAAAATATATTAAATCTAAATTACTAGATTAAAATTTTTTACAAAATTTTTTTAAATTTTAAAAAGTCAATATAATAGAAACTATTGTGTTTTTGACACAATAGTCTTCTTCAATCCGTAAAAAGGAGTCTTTGATTAGTTCTTTGAAATTTTAAAAAATGATTAAATGAATAATTATAAATTTGGTGTATGAAAATTTTTTATTTTAGAATATGGATTAATTTTTTTCAATTAAATATTTGAACATCAAAAAGCACATTAATGTGATGCTTTTCTACTGTTGATGCTTGTTTGAGGATGATTATTGTGCATTTTGCAAAATAGCTCTTTATATGACATATTTTGAATATTTAAAAAATTTTATAAAAATTTTTAAAAATGATAATTTAATAATATTTAATGTAATGAATTCGATAATATATTTTTTGTACTAAATAAAAATCAAATGAATAGTAAAAAATATATTATATATTTTATGTATCAAATCTAATAGTCTAAATTTATCACATTTATAATTATTTCTTATTATTCATTTGATTTTTATTTAATATAAAAAATATATTAATGAATTAATTACATCATTGTTAAATTATAATTTTTTTTAAAAATTTCAAAAATTTTAAGTTTATATGAAAGAATTATTATATAAAAATACTAAGCAGTCTTCTCTAACTTCTTATTTAAGTGCTTATTGTGCATTGTGGGCCCATTCAGTGTGACAAATCAGCTTGCCACGTCAGATGGAAAATACGAAATTATTAAATTGCCCCTTAGACCAAATAACCCATCACCATTCTACGCTGCAAATCTACAAATCTTTGTTGTTTCCTTCTTTTGCCATGCTTTTGTCAGACTCTCTCCAATTCTTTTTGTCTAATCTCTTCTACCACCCGCACAAAAACTTCTTCCATGTACATATATAAACAATCCATCATCCCCATTTCAATTCAAGACAAAAAAAAAAAAAAAAAAAAAAAATTCAATAAATGAATCTATCTGGCCATGCTTTGCATTTTCCATAAAAATGAATCAAACTAGACCCAACATAGACATCTTCAGTAGCCCCTCTTCTTGTCACCGACCCATGAACAATTTCACCTTTCTTTATTCTGCACCCATTTGAACAGGACCCAATAATCGAAGGATATGTGAATCTATCTGACCATGGATGTTTGCTCCGTTTCATTCGGTCATGGACACCATCGCTCGAGAAAACAAATCTAAACAAAACTAGCAACATTCGCCACCAACCCCACTCACTGTTATGACCTCAATTTGGGGAAAATTATAAAAACCCAGTTTAAAGATTTAGCCAAGAAAGTTTGAAACTTTGTGTGAAATGAATATACAGAGAGAAAAAAAAAAAGGGCAAGATTTCTTTCGAAAAACAGAGGAGATGATGGTTTGGTGGAATGGGTGAATGGTGAATTCATATTGATTGCATTAATAATGGAAAAACAGAGACGTTTGGTATGAGAAAAGGAAAATAAAGAGAAGTTTGGTGAATAAAAGCTAACAGGGAGGTGGAAAAAAGATAAAAGGGAGAGAGAAAGGGGAAGAAGATGGGTTGGGTTGTGTTGTGTTGTGTAGGGTTTCATAGATGATAATTAAAAAATAAATGAACATCAATTCCAAAATTACCTGAAGGAAAATAGCAAGTAGGTTTGCTATGAGAAAGACCTTTTTTTTTTTCTATTAATTTTTCTTTGGTCTATTGAATGCTAAAAAAAAATTGAGAGCAGCAAGAGAAAATCAACTACAGATTTTCTTTTGGGTTGTTTGGATGGTGAGAAAAAATATCGGGTATATTTAATTTTGTTGCCTAAGGGTTACTTTGGTCATTTCAACTCTCCATTTGACATGGTAATATGATTTGTCACACCAAATGAGCTCTACAGTGCAGCCATAGTACTCTGATGAGTTTCAACCGGAAAAAAACATCATATTGATGTATTTTTTGGTCTTTTAAAAATTTGATTGAAAAAAAAAAATAATTCATACACTAAAATAGAAAAATTGAAAAAATTCAGACATCATATTTATAATTATCCCATAAATAAACAATAAAAAAAAGGAAAAATGAATTTAATTGAATCCAATCAATAAACTCATTAACAAATGAATTTAAATAATCGATTTAATTTTAAAAATCACAAATGTATATCAAAATTATTTTTACCTAAAATAAATATCATAGTCAAGATCTTATTTAAAAAAAAAAAAAAGAAGAATTTATTTAGATAAATTTTATTTAACGTATATAGAAGTAATCTCATCTACACACTGTTAAATTTTGTTTTACGTGAAAGCTTTTTTCTTTTTTCTTTTTTTTTTAAATCAATTGAGTATTTTGAAATTAATTTTCACGCCAATCATTAGTAAATTTTCTTTCGATGAATTTAAAGGTGCAGCTCTTACTTTTAGCATATGCATATTTAAAAATTAACTGCTAAATATATGACCCTGAAGATTAAAATTTTTATCAATAAGAAAAAAAAAAAAGTAAATTGTCTGACAATAAAGCTAAGGTTGAGGTTAAATGAATGGAGTCTATGCAATAAACTTTTGTTTGAAAATCTTATGGGGGAAAGCTTTGCAGGGAAGGAGATATACAGATTAATGTTTTTGACAAAAACTGAAAGTGGGACCAAAGAATTATCAACGATATAGTGTGGGACCAAGTGCAGTCTTTATATGCTCACTCGTGATTCCTCAGTGCGTATTAGCAATTATTCTTTGTACCTCTTCCTCTCTTTGATGTTGAGATATATATATATTTGTACATCTTATAGCATATAGCATAGGAATAATAAAATCATTAAAACATTTTTAAAAAAAAGTACATTACATACTGTTAAGGAAATCATAGTGGCAAACACAGCGACAAAAATAAATAAATAATTAATTTTGATTCAATTTTTCAATAAAATAATATATTAAAATATTATATTATGATTTTTTAATGAATAAAATTATAATTTTTACATACTATTATCATAAATATATTATATTCATGTACTTTATAATTATTATGATTCTATCATAATATTTGATCAAAATAAAAAAAAATTATTTATAATATTATTCATTATTAATTTTAATTATTATTCAAATAAAAATAAAAATAAAAATATTGTCCTATAAAATGAATAATTATCAATATAATTGAGAAATATATTTCACAAACAAAATATAAAAATTTATTTATTTAAATCTTATTAGAATTTTGAATCATAATTATAATTAGAACAGAAAAACAAAGAGTTGGTTTGATTTGTAATCCATGTAATACCTAATGGATAATAATGAAATAGTTGTTTTTCACTCTTAAAATTTATATTTATATTTCATAAGTTTAGAAAAGTTTTTACTATGTGTAATATATTATTATATATAAAAAATTTTCAATTAATATTTATGATTGTAAATTTTATATTTTATAAAATTCATTTATATTTAATTTTAATAAAAATAATTATTTTATTTTCATCTTATTTCACATTATTCAATAAATCAAACGAATGCTTAACTAAATGAACATGAAAGAATTTTTAAATATATTATAATTAAAAGAAACACTAAAATTGAATGAGAGAATTTCCTAAAAAAAAAATGAATGAGAGAATCAGAAACGAGCGGAAATACTGGAGAATGCCATCTTATGCCAACCTTCAATTCTAAGCCTCCACCAATATATTTATGGTGAAAAGTCAAAAAGATGATTAAAAAATAATAAAATATTATAAATATATAAATTAATATGAATATCAATTCATTTACTGTATTTATGTTTAGATTTATTACAGTAGTAATTATTTATAATTTATAATGGATATATATCAGAGGCGGAGCCTCTTTAGGAAACAGGCGGCTTGGACCCCTGTCAATTTTTTTTTATCCATATATATATATATATATATCATAGATAATTTCAAAAATTATCACCGCATTTAATTTTATTTGCATCAAAAGGTGAATAAATTGTAATATGAAAATATTATTTTTCTTATAAAAATTTCTCTCTTTTTTATATATTTTTTAAAAAATTAATAATAAAATTTATTTATAGCCGATACAAGTAAAAGAAATTAAATTATTAGTTTTTTTTAGTGTAACCATAGGTATTCTCACCCCATTTAATGATTGATAGGATTAGTTGTATTTTGAGATTCGTGACCATCCCTCTTAATATGTGTATTTTTTACGAATCAATCTTGATACTTTACTATGAGATACAAGTGTCTTATCACTTAAATTACACCTTATTAGCAATTAATTTTTCTTTATATATTTAAAAAAAATTAATAAAAAAAATTATTTATAATCGATATAATTATTTTTTTTTTTATTGTAACTACAGGTATCCTCGTCCGTTTAACGGTTGATAGGATAAAATTTGTGACTGCTCCTCTGTGTATATTTTTCACGAATTAATTATAATACTTCACCATGAGATATAAGTGTGTCTTACCACTTAAATCACACCTTATTAATAATTAATTTTTCTTTATATATATTTATTATAAATAAAGAAACTCAATATTTTTTATTTTTTAATAAATGTCCCTAAGAGCACTAGCAGAACAAGGGGTAACTTTTTATTTTTTTATTTTTTACTAACTCTTAAAATTTTTTATCATGATCCTCTAATTTTGTAATTTTATACCTGTAATTTAAGTTTTTTATATTTATTCCCCTAAATTTTTATTTTTTAAATTTTTTTTTTACCATTTTATTTTGATCTCTCTAATGTTAAATTTTTTTTATAGTTAGACTTTAATATTTATATATAATTTCATAAAAAAATAATATTGTAAATTTTCACTTCTTTCATCTAAAATTCTGAATCTGCCCCTGATATATACCCTATAAATAAAAGTTATAATTATTTTATAAGACAAAATTTTCTTATTTTTATATTTTTATTTTATTTTATTTTATTTATTTTCATAACATGAAAAATCTTTAATTTGAAGAAATAAATTTTTCCTGCCCACCGGTTACCACCGACTCACCGAATCAACCTACAAATATATATAATAAAAAAGTGCTACTAGCCGACCCTTTTATTAATATATGATATGATACCAATTTGATTAATAATTAATCATAGGCGCCTATTAGTAATTAGAATGTGACATGCACACATATATAATTTTATCGTGGAGGAGCCATTATATTCGTTACTGAAAGCATTTTGAGGTAAGAAATTTAAATTTTTTTTTTCCTATCTTCTAATAAATTTCCAAGTTGTGCATTAAGAAAAAATAGAATTGACAATAAAAATAATTTACTTCTATAAATATACAATTTATTATTGTAAGTTTATAATTTTTCTTAATTAACTTAATAGACAATTAATTTGCTATATTGAATGCACATATACGAAACTAAAAAATTAATTATGAATAGATTGAAAAAAAAATTTATGTATAAAAATTAAATTTAGATGGAGCGAAAAAAAAAATTTATATAAAAAATTAAATTTAAATAAATTAAGTTAAAAATTTTCTATAAATTTATAAAATTTTATTTTATTAAGATGTTTCAGACTGAACTAAACCATCCCTCTCGGTGCTTGTTAATGCATTAAAACTTTGACATGGATTGTTTATATATTATAAACCTAGCTACTATATATTTATCATGAGGATATAAGATCCATATTAAATCATTATCGGAAGACTCAACTTAATTAGGTTTTTGTTTTTATTTATTTTTTAATTACACAACTTAGTTAATCATTCATTTTAAATTTAATGATTAAAATTGTACAAACATATCAAATATAATGGGCATGAATCCAACTTGGAAACCTTCTAGAATCTTAATTTTAAATTAATGTGATTTTAATTCAAACTGACAGTATCATAAATCGATCAATTGAGATTAAACATAAATTTCAAAATTCAATTAATATATTTAGTTATAAAATTTTGATATTGTCTTAAAATTTAAAAATTTATATATATAATTTTATAAAAAAATAAGTGTTAAAAATATATTTCATTTCTATGAAATTAATTAATTTTTACTAAATTTAATACTTATTCACTTATTTATTTTTTATATATTCCCGTTATTTATTGTGAGTCGCACATGTGACGAACATAGAAAACTATCCTATACTTTTTTGTTTCATAATAATTATTAAAAAAAAATAATTATGAATAGTTGGTGTGAGCTGGGAGCATATTCATGAGACAGGGTCGAGCGATCCTCCATTTCAAAAACTAAATCATTTGAAGAATAAAACCAGAAAATGACAAAATAATAATAATTCTTAATTTATACTTTTTTTTTTTTTTAAATTCCCATTTGTTTTATAAGGGCATATATATAAAAACTCATCGAAAACATGAAACAAACACATAAAGACAACGTAATTCCACAACTACTTGCAATATTTAAATTATGTGATAGAATTAATATTAATATTTCCAAGACACTATTCCATAAACTATGTGCCTTATTGTTAATTAATTACACTATGGTCATTTAATATATATTTTTTATAAATTATCTCATATTGCTATATACACTACAAAGTACTAAATATATATTTTATTATTATATGCATATATGGGTATATGCTCAAATTAATTAAGCTTCTAAGAAATTTGTGCTTTGTACTCATCATATATATATATATATATATATATATATATATATATAGGACTATTTTCAAATTAATTTATATTGAAATCGAGAGTAAATTTTTTAGACGAATTTAAAGATGTATTTTTCACTTTAATTTATGTATTAATTAGAAATTTTTTTTTTTATAATGATTTCACAAATTAAATTTTAATCAATGAAATTTTTTTTTGCCAATTAAGTGTGTATTTAGAAGACATTAAAAGCATGATTATTTACATTAGTTAACACTAAAAAGTCAATAGCTAGCTAGCAAACTACTAGTAACTACTGCTCCTGCTCCCTAGTCTTTTACAAGTACTAAACCAACACAATTATGGACAGTCAAATTCTGTTAAAAGGACCATACTGTTTCCATAGCCAACTTAATTGACAATCATGTCAACTACGTATACAATTAATTAATATATATTAATATATATAGTTGTTTAATGATCTCCAATGTTCATGTATGAATTTTAAACTTGGAATCATCTATATCGATAGTCGTAATAATAATAATCTAACATCAGCAAAAATATTTCAAACACAATTTTGATGCAAACATGCAAATTTTAAAATTTATAAATCGGTTTGATTATATAGTTAAAAGGGTCAAAATTTTAAAATTGAGCCACTAATAATATTAAATTATGAGTCAAAATCTTAAATTGAGCCACTAATAATATTAAATTATGGTTTGTTTTAGACGTAATTCAAAGAAAAACTTTACAACTATTCAAATTCACTATCTTTTATCGTATCTTGATCAAATTTTTTATCTAGCCCTCTTTTTAACAATTTAAATTTTTATTTCTTTTTAGTAATTTTTATTTTTTATTTACTTTTTGGTAAAAACTTATTTTCAGATATAATTTAAGTTATTATTTTAGTTATGATTTTTTTTATTTATATAAATTTGATAATTTATTTTATTTCAAAAAAAAAAAAATCATATTATATTCTTAGAGTTTCTAGAAATAATATCCTATATATTTTCTATAAGTCTTAAAGTTTTTGAGGCAAATTATATTGTAAAATAAAATATTTTTCTCTTTAAAAGTATTAACTAAATTTCGATATTTTTCTTGAATCAATAATGTTTATTACCTGTTAAATTAGTACTTAATTTTGAATCAATAGATTCTTACCCCTGTTCGGTATAAATAAATTTCATAAAATTTTATGAAATTTATTTATAAATCTATAATTTTATATTTATTTTAAATCCAAATTCATTTATAATTTTAAATAATTAAATTTGTAAAATTAGAAATAACTAAACTTAATCCTATCAAAATAATAGGTATTTCTAAATGAATTCCATAATTTTAAATCAATCAATTTTAGAAGACTAAAATGTTCTTATTAATTTTAATATTTTACTTTTTAGATTTTGGTGGACAAAAATACATTAATTATGAATTTGATATTTTTGTTTGTTTGATACCATTTCATGTTTTATTTTTTCTTCCTTTTTTATTTTTAATTTTTTTATTTATACCTTATACCTTTTTAGTATTTATTGTGTTTTTTATTTTATTTTATACTCTATAATTACTTTTTATTTAAATTTTTTCACAAGTGCAAATCTCTTAATAAATTTAATTATTTATGGTCAATATTGTATTTTATTTTTGAAAAAATAGTGTATATAAAAAGGTATTATTGATAAATATTAAATTAAATTTTAAATGATTGTATTTTCAATAATGTAATATGAAATTTTTAAAAATAAATAAATAATATATTTATAGGGGTATTTTTGACAAAATAAAATGTTAAAATAAAATTTAAAATTATAACAAACACAATATTTATTTTATTTAAAATAAATTTTATATTACTTAACATATCAAATATGAAAATTGATTTGTAAATGAATTATACTTAAAATTTATTTATAAATAAAATAATTTTTTTTAATAAAATTGAATCAAATATAATGGTAGAAAAATTTCACCAATAGTCTAAATAATTCATAAGTGTATCCAATATTAAGTTATTTTCTTACATAAAAGCTTAAGCAAGCGTAATTTGCATATTAAAAATTACATTTTAATTATTGACATTAAAAATAGAATCTTTATTGACGGGTGAAATTTAAGGTTAACCCTTATAACCATGCAAAAATGTCAGAAACAGCTTTGTGAATGTGAATAATACTATGGTGAGAATGAAAGAAAAAGAAAGTTATATACTAATTAGTAATTATACATAGCTTTACGCAATGTCTGTTAGAAATTAATCAATGGATCAATCATGACACACTGTAAATGTAAAATATTATTACATCGGATCTAAATTAATTATAAAACCTAACTTTCTCTTTCTCTCTCGAGATTGACATAGAAATGATGCTGTCTTTTTGTCTTTTATTTTTATATATTTTAAATTGTTTATATTAGCACTTATTAACTTTATGGAAGAAGGGAAAGGTAGGAGTAATTAAAAAGTTAAAAAAATATTTAGCAGAAAATTAAAATAACTTTTGCTTTGTTAAAAAAAGCAGATAGACAATAAAGAAAAGAAGAGATTTTTCTGGGGTTTGGGGGAAGAGAAAGACACAGAACGAAAGAAAAGACAGAAAGTGCAACGTCAGAGTTCAGCCGTAGGGTTATTTCCCCCCCCCCCCCCTCTCTCTCTCTTCGTTGGTTTTTTCTGTGTATTTTATTTTTCATCATATATCACACAATACCCTTCTCATCCACATCTTTCTCTCTCTTTCTCTTTCTTTCTTTCTTCCTCTGAAAATTTTCCAAACTGGGTTTTCTTATTCTTTTTTCTTTTTTAAAAATATAAATTTTTGTTCTTTTTGTTTGTGTTCATTTTCATATGGGTATAGTTTGGATTTTCTTGATATTAGCAATCAATTTTTTTTGAATTTTATTTAAAAAAATATATAGTAGTTGGCTATAAGATCTGGGTTCAGTTGTAGTTACTAGTTTCCTTTTTCTTTCCTTCTTCTTGTTTCTTTTGAGTTATCAGAAGAACCAAAAATTGTCTCTTTTGTTGAAGCCAAAGAAAGAAGAAACTATCATAGGTGAGAGTTAATTATATTTATGTATTGAGTTTTGAATTTTAGCTAGTTAGTAGCTAATACTGCTATAGTCTAAAACTCTTGAATTACACTACTTGATGAGAAATCATTTTCTTTCTCTTTCTTCGAGTTTTCCCTAATTTTAGCTTTTTCTAGGTTTGGTTTTTTCTTTATTTTTAGAGATATATATATATATACACACATACAATCCCACCTCCTTCTTCTTACAATATTATATGAAAAAACCAAACACCACCTTATTAAATTAAGCACAAGCTAAGTGAAGAAAATGATCAAAGGTAATTTGATGTTTCATCAGCAACAGCAACAAGAACAAGAAAATATGTCTAATTTGACTTCAGCTTCTGGTGAAGCAAGTGTTTCTTCAGGCAACAGAAATGAAATTTCAGCTGCCAATAACAACTTTCCTCAACAATACTTTGCTCCTCCTCCTCCTCGTGAATCTCAACCTCCTCTCAAGAAGAAAAGAAACCTACCAGGAAACCCAGGTCTAATTTTTCTTACAACCTATTAATTAGTAGTACTTTAATTTATTTCTTATTATTTATAATGATAATCTTTGCTTCTATCCTGTAGTAAGAAGATTTCAGTAATACTGAATCAAGTTTAATCTTAATTGTATTATGGAGTCAAAGAACTCCCGATTACTAGTCAAAACTCGTTAGTTTAAGATTTAATATTCATTTCAGTACTTATATGGATTTTGTTTTTATTGAAAATATATTAGACCCAGATGCAGAAGTGATAGCCTTATCACCCAAAACTTTAATGGCAACAAATAGATTTGTATGTGAGATCTGTAACAAGGGATTTCAGAGAGATCAGAATCTTCAGCTTCATAGAAGAGGGCATAATCTACCATGGAAACTAAAGCAAAGAACAAACAAAGAAGTAGTGAGAAAGAAAGTGTATGTTTGCCCAGAAGCTAGTTGTGTACATCATGACCCGTCAAGGGCTCTTGGGGACTTAACAGGAATCAAGAAGCACTTTTTCAGAAAACATGGTGAGAAGAAGTGGAAATGTGATAAGTGCTCAAAGAGGTATGCTGTTCAATCAGATTGGAAAGCTCATTCCAAAACCTGTGGCACTAGAGAATACAGATGTGACTGTGGTACCCTTTTCTCAAGGTAACTAACCTGATCTTTCCTTTTAATTTTATGAATGTATTGCGAGGGAAATCAAGTAACTAGACAGAAAGAATTGGCATTAAATATTTTCCTCTTATAAATTTCTTAATTACTATTATTAGAGAGAGAGAGAGAAAGAGAGAGAGAGAGAGAGAGGTGGCGTTGTATGGAAAATTTTAATTGCAAAAAACTTTGGTGGACAATCTGTCCCTAGTTCACAGAGTTAAAAATAAAAAATAAAAATTGAAGGGTTGCAGAGAGAAATAAAGAGAGTGAAGTACTTTGTATTGGGTTTTGTTTTATTTCGTTGTGATGTAGTGAGTTTTTGTTTTATTTTATTTTATTTTTAATTTTATTTTCAGGAGGGACAGTTTCATTACACACAGAGCTTTCTGTGACGCTTTAGCAGAGGAGAGTGCAAGAAATATCACAACAGTACTAGCACCAAACCCCTTAGTTCTTTCTTCTCATCAGCCTACTGGTAATAATAATAATAATAATAATAACAATATGCAAGTAGCCCAGTTCAATGGTCAAGATTTGCATGCATTTTCACTTAAAAAAGAGCAACAAACTTTTAGTACTAGTACTACTACTATAAGGGAGTTACCACCATGGCTAGCTTGCCCACCTGGACCTGGTCCTGGCCCACCGCATCTTGATCATCATCGCAATAATAATAATTCTAATAATATCTCTTCTTCTTCATCATCAATTCTAAGCCCTAACCCTAGTTATGTTGGGCCCACTTTACCTCATTACCAAGCTGCAGCAGCTGCTCCATCCCCACATATGTCAGCTACTGCATTGCTGCAAAAAGCAGCTCAGATGGGTGCAACTATGAGCAGCAAAACGACTACTAGTAATACTACCACTGCCTTAATCAGACCCCACCACCACCACCATCAAGAACAAAGTCACGTGTCTTGTGATTCAAGTAACAACAATGCAAATACAACTGGATTTGGTCTGAATTTGTCATCACTTGATGAGCTAGCAATGCCAGGTGGTGGTGGGCCATTTGTTCATGGCCATTTTGGCTTGGTTCCTTTTGGGAATAAAGCTGCTGCTATTACTAATGGTGCTCTTCTTCAAGAAATAATGAGTTCTCTGTCTTCTGCTTCTGGGTTTGAAGACGCTTTTGTTGGTGGAGTTTTGGATTCTAAGAAAGGTGGCAACTTTCATGATAATGATAATGGTAGCGATGTTGGTGTTGGCCCCGGCTGCGGTGTTCCTGGTGGTGGTGATGAGGGTATGACTAGAGATTTCTTGGGACTTAGAGCATTCTCTCATAGTGATATATTGAGTATGGCAGCTGGTTTTGGTAATTGCATCAATACTACTCCTACTTCTCGTGAGCAACAACACAATCAGTCACAAAAAACTTGGCAACATTAGCTCTTTCATATATATTATATATATATAATTGTTTTTTTTGTTACTACAGTTTTAAATGTTTCATCTTTTGTTCTTGTAAGCTTTTAAACTTCCCAAAGGGAAGGACATCTAAAAATGTTGCAGACACATACAGTTCAATGCCTTATGTAGCCATAATTTCAGAAGTTTTGCCTGTCTTTTTATACTGTTATATTATTGTTTTTTTTAGGATACTGTTATATTATTGTTATTGTTATTGTTATTGTTATTGTTATGAGAACTTCTTAAATATATATATATATATATATGCATAGTTTAAGTATTATATATACATATAATTTATTTTAACATATTGATTATTGAGAGGTTAATTGAGTTGAGTTGAGTTGCATTACTATATAATTATTAAATTAATAAAAGGTAAATTAATGTTAGTGCGTCACATGTCCAAGATGAAACCAGTGCCAAATAAGATGATTAATTTAAATTAATTTGTAACACAGTAATGATTCTTATACGATTATGCAGATTATATGTATGAATTACACACCTTTAACATAACCAATAAATTAATTAATTGGCTTCCTTTTCTACCATGAGTGAAGCACTAGTTTATGATTTTGTCCATCCATTTGTTCTTAACTTTTTTTTTTTTTTTTTTTTTACTTAATATGTGAATTAGCATCTAAATAATACTAAAGCTGCGTTCCCAATTTGGTGCCAATTGACACTATATATATGAATAGATAACTGAGTTAAGGAAAATTTGATTTCCTCAATAATTTCTCAGTAATAATAAGACAAGATTCACTGTCTTATTATGCTAAGGTAAGTTTCTATTATAAGTAAACTTATGATATGATCCTCCACTAATGCCTTGAACATGGTGGTCCAATTGCTGGGCCGCACTCATCGAACGAATTTTATTTTTCTAAAAAATTTTTAAATTCTTACCCTATTGTTAATTAATTAATGAGAAAGAATTCAAGTTTCAAATTTGAATCAGTCTACCCAAAACAAATTAGTTTAATAGTAAACAATTCAGAAGTATTATTGAAGTTTTTAATTGATCTGATTTCGACCGTAATTTTACAGTTTTGAAAAAATTTTAATACTCAATTAAAAAATCATTAAAATTATTAGTTTTAATTTTAAAAGTATATATATATGTGTACATGTGATGACCATATTTATTAACAATAGTACTCCCGATTAAATCTGTGAAGCTAAACGTTATAAGCTGTGTTTTAGGAGGAAGTTAAGGAATTTTATAGTTTTTGAAGTGTTTGGGTAAAAAAAAGAAACTAGATTATTTTTAATATTTAACGCAAATTTTAAAAACTGGGGAAGGAGCTTTATGATTAACGCTTGTTTTTAACAAAACTAATTATTTTAATAAAACGCTAATTTTTATCCAAACACCCCCTAATAATTCTTCAAAATATGTGCAATATCTTTTTATTTGAAATTTAGAATTAATTACATTTATGATCATTTATTCATTAAAGAAAAAGTTAAATAAATTTCATTAATTATCATGATTGCAAGTTATTCTCGCATTTCATTTAATAGACTTGATTTTTTTTACTGTCTTATTGAGATTTACAAATTCTACCACTATATTTGTCTTTTACGAACTATATATATAAAATAGCAACTTAGAATAAATGAGAATATCCATGGGGTAGAAAAGAAAGAAAGAAAAGAAAAGTTTGGGGCACATACAGTAATGGGTAGAAAAGGCATAGGATTCTTCTTTGAGAGAAAAAGAAGGTAAATAAGTAAGGAAATAGAAATGTAAGTTAGCTTAGTTTAGATATGAAGTTTATTCACACACACAAAAAAAGAGATGCTATTTGACACCTTCTGTGGGTGCAAGTGGGAAGTGGGATTCAATCCCGAGGGGAGGATTTGTTGTGCTTATTGGCCTGTAAAACACACACACACACACATATAACACACACATAAATAACCATATATAATCATATGTCATAATTTATACCACATCTCCTATTGTATAATTTTATTTTACGCATCACATCATTATTTTTTTAAAATATTTTAACAATTAATAATTTTTTATAAATGATGTGATATATAAAAATATTATAAAATAAAAAATGAGACATATAATAAAATAAAAAATCCAAATTATATAAATAATGATTGATATTGATTATTGTAATTTATCTTTAAGACATCATTTTTTTTTTAATATTTTAACAATTAATAATTTTTTATAAATGATGTGATATATAAAAATATTATAAAATAAAAATTGAGACATATAATAAAATAAAAAATTCAAACTGTATAAATAATAATTGATATTGATTATTATAATTTATCTTTAAGACATTGAATGTCTATTATCATAGTTTATGTTTATTAAAGTAAAAGATTTTACATAAAAAATAATAAGGGGCATTAAAATTTAGTATAATAATTAGATTTTAACTTCAAATAGTTTAGATTTTTAAGTTGAATTTAAAATTTATTACAGAACTATAAGAAAGCTGACAATTATTTTTTAACAAGTAAATTTTATCTATATTAAATATATATATATAGTTGAATATAATAATATTGTATGGAGATTATTTGATAAAAAAAAAAAAAATATAAAAGTTATATTAATAATTTTTTAATTTTATTTATTTATTAATTAGATTACGATATGAGAATATATTCATGATGTACTGTGATAAAAAAAATTCTGCGTGAATGGTTGTCAGATTTTGGTTTCTTATTTTTTGTAAAGCAATCACATAAACGAAATTCGAATTCTTAATTTTATATATTATAATGAAATAATACATAATTAATTATTAAATTATTAATTAAATATTTTTATTATAATTTAAATTTAAAAATTTGAAATTTTACAGACAATTTCAATATCATTGTATTAAAAACTCATTAATACTATTAACTAAATGATGAGATAATAAATAATTTTTTTAAGTGATAAAAATATAAGAAAAATACAATATAATATCATTATAAATTAAAATTTAACTAAATTAATAGACATAATATTTGCTGCTTTCCATATTTATTCCTAATATATTAGAATTGCATACACAAGTCATGCTACAAATTACAGATTATTAATATTTAAATATAATTGTAATTAGGCATAGATACATGTAATAGACATAAGTATGCTTCCCATTTCCAATACCAAACTATATTAAAATTATTTTTTTTTTCAATTAACTAACAAAATACCAAATTAATGCATGGATGATAGAACCTTACTACTAATTTTTAGTTTAGTAGTTGAGAAATGAAATAACAATATATGAGTTCAACCCTTTATTGCATAATATATATATATATATATTATCCAATATAAAGATGAAACATATATGTATATGCATGGATCAATTGCTAATGCAACATAAATAAATAAATAAATTTGAGAAAAATTATACAAATATATGATTTTTTTTTTTATTTTTTATTTTATCATTTTTACAGTTCTTTTTTTTTTCTTTCACTTTTACCATTTTTTAGTATATATTTAATATATTTGATATATCTTTAATATATTTTTAGTATATGTCATATTTTTAAAAAAATATTTTTACAATAATAAAAATAAAATATTTTCTTATTTTTTCAATATTTTTATAAAAATCCCATAAATCTAAGAAATATATTGGCCTTATAACAAGTTATCCGAAAAATAATAATTCATCACAAACATTAGCCATGAACAATATTCTTTTCTTTTCCTTTTTTTTAATGTATATATATATATATAATTAGGAACATGCATGCATTTCATATACAGTGATGAGGTGATGTTAAGTTGATATGACTTGGCTTTTAATTCATTGTATTTATGGTTCTACAAATTACTTCCACATATAGAAATTAATTAAGCAAGTCCAACATGAACATTGCATTAAGCTAGAAGATCCTATAAGAATTTATCATGTATTGAAAAGCCAAGTGTTTGCTTTAAAAAAAAAAAAATGAATATTTTGACTATTGTATATTAAGGAAAATTTAGGTGAAAAGTTAATGCTTTGTGATGAATGACATTTTAACAGAATAAGTACAATGTATTAGTTAATATCTTTCTTCTTATTAAAAGGTTAATTTAATTAAAACAATACCAAAATTAATTCATAATAAAATTAAAATTTCTTATTCATTACGTGAATCATATGATACATAAATATTTTTTTTTTTCATTTGACAATCATTTAATTATGTTTGATGAAATTAAAAGGATCATTAATTTAATATGATGTGTAATAATTAGCATGTGATCTTATTTTATCGCTGAAAGAAAATCCATGTAAGATTTAATTACATACAAAGCAAAAACTTCCCTTAGAAATTCGGGTGGTAAATGTAAATTCCAGCACTAATTTTCAAATTAAAACTTCTTGGCAGTGCTAAAAAAAATTATTGGTAATATTTTTTCTTATTTTTATTTATTTATCTTGTCTATTAATCAAGTAACTAAAGTGTCATTTACTTTAACTATTAATTGATGACTGTTAAAATTATCATTAGCTGTTAACTGTTATTATGTTTAATGACCATTAAAAATAAATATTAATATTTATTTAAATATTATTTTTAGATAATAATTTAATTTTTTTAATTAAAAATGCAGGAGTTTTTTTAAAAAAATTTCAATTTAAAATTTTTACAAATAAAAGTTGTTTGACTAATTAACAGTTAAAAATTGTCAGTAATTAAAAGTTATAATATAACTATTGGTAATAAAAAAATTAATAGCTGTATTAAAAAATTTTATCAAACGCATACTAAATATTTATGTATGCTTATCTTAGTTTACACATAAATGAGTGTAAGATAGTTGAGTAATTAAATTTATGCTGATCAAAATAAGGTATGTTTATCAATGAGATATTATTTTAAGTGATAAGACACATTTATATAATGATAAGATTACATAATTTATTTGTAAAAAATATATATATTAAAAAAAGAAATAGGGATATATGTGGTTAAATAAAATAATAAAAAAAAATAAAGGTATGATTAGCCTATCATGAGATAAAGTGGTCCTGTGAGAGGACTTTATAATATCAGAAGATCGCTTATCCCTAAGATTATATATATAATTAAAGGCCATTTTATTTTTAAATGGAATGTACATATGGACTGACTTTGGAAGTGGGTATTGGCACCTTTCCGTTCATTAAACTAAGAAACTCTTTATAGTTTATGGGGGTGTTTGAGGCAATTAAAAATTACGTTTTATTGTATTGCGTTGTAGTAAAATTTATTTTTTAGTAGATTGGATGATTGATAATTAATTCTAAAACTTATTTTTATTTTTATTTTCAAATGCGATTTCAAATATAATTTTTTTTAGAAAATATAATGAGTAATTTATTTTAAAATTCATTTTAACAAACTTATTTAGACAATTGAATTGCCAAATACCTATATATATATATATATATAATTTTTTTTTTCTAAAGAAAAAGAGAGATTCCTCTGAATATGCATGCCCACTTCTCTTCTTGATCTATTGGTTTTATGATTTTCAATGTGAATTTACATATTTTAATTATAAAATAATTAAATAAATTTTAAAATTATATTTAGTATTCTTTTGCAAAAAAATAAAATAAAAAATTAATGTATAGACATTAAACAATGACATATCTTCACTCTTTATCTTTTCTAAGGGTGATGGCAGGCAAGCACAATCCCCAAAAACATTAGACATGTGGGTGGTTGGGTAGTACCTCTAAAAGGTTGATGATGGTAATAATCAAATTAAAAGCATAGTTTTTATGTTGGCCATAACAGAGGAGATCATATTCACAAGGGAATGGGAATGCATGGGTTTGTTAATTTGTTAACTTATTTAATTATTGTGGGAGTATGGTTGACTTATCTTTGTAAAAAGATGCTCCCCCTGCCTTTCTTTTAATAATGTTACCTTTTCTGTTTGACTTGCCCCCACCTCTCCCTCAAATAGGATTTTGCACTTTTCATGAAACTTTGTTAGCTTGGGGTGTTATTTCTCCATTATTGATTTCAAAGACTTGTTATTTGATTAATAATTCAATACTTGAGAACCTGTATGAGATTAATGTCAATGAATTTTTAATTTAGTAATATTGAAATAATTTGAAAAACTATGATATATCAAATTTTAAGTAATTTACTATATATATATATATATATATATGAACAATACCTTGTTATTTGATTAATAATCCTTTTTTTTTATGTAAATAAAAAGATTATCAATATTAGCAATCAAAAACCAAATATTTGCCTTATAGTGTATAAGATTAAAATCCATGAGTTTTTATCTAATAATTCTAGAAATATCTAAGAATTATAAAGAATTCAAATTTTAATCAGAGTTAAATTTATTTAAAAATAAAATAAGATTTGAATCTTGATGACTATTATCCTTTTTGAAAAAAATTTGATGTTAAAAAAAGAGTCTTTTAACTTTAATTTAGATATATAGCTAGGGTTAACATATATTGATGTAAAAGGGTGTATATTGGGTTAGCCAATTTGTGAGTAGAATGTCTGAACAAACTGATATTTTTTATTTGACAATCTTTCAAACCGAAATCAAATCAAAATAATATAAAATTAATAATTTTTTATTAGTTTGATTTATTAAAAATTACATCGAATTTGGTTTAAACTTAATTAAATTTTATATCAATCTTAAATTGAATTAATTTCAATTAAATATTTTTTATCTTCTAAAAATTATAAAAAATAAAAATATATAAATATCATAAGAATATATATATATATATATATATATATATATATATATAT
>CANXYC011811141.1:0-15063 GCA_948193065.1 Aleurites moluccanus
TATATATATATATATATATATATATATAATTTTTTATAGATAAATTTAATTAATTGACTTATTTTTATCTAATTAATGATATATTAATCAATTAATTTATATTCAAATTACTTAAATTTAATATTTCATGCATAAGTTTAACTAATTCACTCATTTATATAAAATTAATGACATATTAATCAATTGATTTATATTAAAATTACTTAAATATGATATTTTATTATGAAAAATAAAGAAAACAAGAATAAGAACAATAATAAGAATGTAGAAAAATGAGTTTTCTATTATCTTTTTGGTGTGTTGTACAAAATAATAGAAACCCCCTATTTATAAGGTCTCTACTATAAGTTATAAAATATAAATTTACCATAAGTAAAATCTTATAAATGGCATATAAAGTTAAACATAATTTACCAAATAAATACATCAAGTAATGGGGTAGTGGGATAGGACATCAATGCACCAAATAAATATACCAAGTAATGGGGTAGTGAGATAGTTAAAATGACATCCATATTATATATATTTATAATACTCCCCCTTGGATATCCATTTTACAAAGATAGCCTCATTAAAAACCTTTACCAAAGAAAATCCAATGGGATAAAACCTTTAGTTAAGGAAAAAAAAAGTACAATGCTAAACTCCCCCTAATTGCAGTATCACTGAAAATCTTTAAGGCATCGCATGTCAATATTATGGACTAATTGCAGTAGGTAATGCCTTAGTAAATAAATCTGCTAGATTTTCACTTAAACGATTTTGTTGAATATTAATTTCACCATTCTTTTGAAGATCATGTGTAAAGAAAAATTTTGGTAAAATACATTTTATTCTGTCATCTTTAATATATCCTTCATTTAATTGAGCAATGCACGTTGCGTTATCTTCATATATTATTGTTAGAATTTTTTTATTGGAAGATCGACCACTTGATTCACGAATATGTTGGGTTATTGATCTTAGCCACACACATTCTCGACTTGCTTCATGAATTGCTATTATTTCTGCATGATTTGAAGAAGTAACAACTATTATTTGCTTAGTAGAACGCCAATATATAGAGCTTTATGTGGATCAGATAAGTACCTTGCATCTGCAAAACCAACCAATTGGGGTGTAGAATCACTAGCATAAAACAAACCCAAATCAATAGTTCCTTGAAGATATCGCAATATATGCTTAATGTCATTCCAATATTTTCCGGTTGGTGAAGAACTATATCTTGCTAACAAATTGACAGAAAAAACAATATCAGGCCTCGTATTATTAGAAAGATACATTAATGTACCAATGACACTAAGATATGGTACTTCAAGACCAAGAATTTCTTCATTATCTTCCCGATGCCGGAAAGAATCTTTATTCACATCAAGTAATCAAACAACCATTGGACTACTCAAAGAATGTGCTTTGTCCATATAAAAACGTTGAAGTGCCTTTTGTGTATATGTTGACTGTTGAATAAAAATTCTTTTTGCTAAATGTTCAATTTGTAAACCGAGACAAAATTTTGTTTTTCCTAAATCTTTCATTTCAAATTCCTTTTTCAAATAGTTTACTGCTTTTGAAAGTTTTTCAGGAGTTCTAATAATATTCAAATCATCAACATATACAGCGATTATGGCAAATTCAGATCCTGACTTCTTTATAAAAACACATGGACAAATAGGATCATTTTTATAACATTCTTTTAACAAATATTCACTAAGACAATTATACCACATACACCCAGATTGTTTTAATCCATATAAAGATTTTTATAATTTAATTAAATAAATTTCTCGTGAACTTGAATTATATTTTTTTGACATTTTAAATCTTTCAGAGATTTTCATATAAATATTATTATCAAGTGAGTCATACAGATAAGCTGTGACTATATCCATTATGTGCATATCAAGTCTTTCATGAACTACTAGACTAATAAGATATCGAAATGTTATTGCATCCACCATAGGAGAGTATGTCTCTTCATAATCAATTCCAGGTCGTTTCGAAAAACCTTGTGCAACAAGTCTTGCTTTGTATCTCATAACTTTATTTTTCTCATTTCTTTTTCATACAAATACCTATTTGTATCCTACTGGTTTCCCACCTCTAGGTGTTTGGACTACTGGTCCGAAAACCTTACGTCTTTCAAGAGAATTCAATTCTGCTTGTATTGTATCTTTCCATTTTGACCAATCAATTCTATTTCGACATTCTTGAACAGATCGTGATTCAAAATCATCATTTTTCATTCATAATATTTAATGCTACATTATATGCAAAACAATAGTCCACAACTATTTCATGTTGATTTCATCTTTTTTCAGAACCAACATAATCTATCAATATCTCTTTATTTTTATTAATTTCAGACACTTTTACTTCTTCAGAAGTGTATCCATATTAGTATTTGTATTTTTAATAAAATCATCTTTATTATTTATCCACAACCATTTCATGTTGATTCCATCTTTTTTCAGAACCAACATAATTTATCAATATCTCTTTATTTTTATTAATTTCAGGCACTTTTGCTTTTTCAGAAAGTGTATCCATGTTAGTATTTATATTTTTAATAAAATTATCTTTATTATTTATTCATTTTCTATTTTGATGATTTTTATCTTTAAAACCAATCGGCTTTCTACGCTTCAGGCGTGCTTGAGATTCATTAATAGTAATAAGTTGTTCTTCAGGAATGTCAATACTGATTGGAACATTAACAGCTGGTATATAAGACTTTGTTTCTCGTTTTGGATCAGCAAGTGCATCTGACAATTGATTTGCCAATTTTTGCAAATAAATTATTTTGTGAACTTCTTGTTCACATTGTTTTGTTCTAGGGTCTAGATGAGACAATGATGAAGTATTTCATGTAATTATATTTTTCTACCTTTTATTGTCTCCTCCTAATGTTGGAAATGTAGTTTTATCAAAATGACAATCTGCGAATCGTGCAGTAAATACATCTCCTGTTAATAGCTCAAAATATTTAATTATTGAGGGAGATTCATATCCAACATATATTCGTAATCTCCTTCGAGGACCCATCTTACTGCATTGTGGTGGAGCAATTGGGATATAAACCACGCATCCAAAAATTTTTAGATGAGAAATATTTGGCTTTTGACTAAAAATCAATTGATTGATTTGAAAAATATTCTAGTTTTTCAATGGATTTCAACATGAATTTTCAATATTTTTTTCATTATTTTTAAACCAAGATGACCTAATTTATTATTCCAAATAATACAAATATTTGGATATATAAACTTCTGGTTTACTATAAGATTCTATTCAATTCCACTAATTTTTGTATTATACAAATCATAAAAAATAACATAAAATTTTTCACTATATTTTTTTTTCTTCTCAAAATAATACTTGTAATATAAAGGTATTATTGATTCATCTTATTTACTGTCTCAATATAATATTCATTACTGTGAATATTTTTAAAACTTAACAAATTTCTATGAGATTTTGGAGAAAATAATGCGTTATATATAATAAGTGTTGTTTTTCTTAGTAATAATATATTGGTAATATATTGGCTCTTCTGAAACTTTCAATTATTTTTTATTTTATTAGAAATAATTATCTCATCCATTTTCAAATAAGAAAAATATTTGATATTTTTAAAATTGTACGAGTTATCGCACCATTCACAATATATATCGAAATCAATTATCCTTTTTAATATTTTCAAAAATATATTTGTCACATCAATGTGTGCAATATTTTTATGATTATAGTTAAGGTCATCATTATTAGAGACAAAATTTATCTTCATATTTTTTCTCTCTTTTTGCGATGTTCGATAAATATCAATAAGATATTTTATCATATGACAAGTATTTGACAATTTTTTTTCATACCATATCGATAATATTTACTTTAAAAAATTTTGTCCACCTTTTCTATTTTTATTTCTATATAATTTTATCGCACTTCTAGTGGTGATAAATATTCTTATAATATTTCTTTATTTTTATGAAAAGAATAATTATTATATGTTTACTTTTAAATTTCATAGTATTATTATTATATATTACCACATTCACTTCAGAAAATGAGATAAAATCACCATAATATATTTTATGAATTTTTCATTAACGACTTGTTATTTTATTCAATTAAGTATGATTGCATTCACCTTAGGGAATGAGATTAAATCAAAATATATGAAATTAATTTATAACACTTTTACAATCTTTTTTTATCAATATTGCTATTGCAGGAGCATATTCGATATATGAAAAATATTAACATATTATTATTTGTGAATATTCTTCACACATTAAGAGTTAATTCAAACAAAAATCAATATATTTGAAATAAAAAAATAACTTTGCAATATCAAAATAAATAAATTTACTATCATTATCAATACATGATTAAATTAAAAAATTATTATTATTATTATTATTATTTTAAATTTTTTTTCACTTATACTTTTATAAGATCACAAATATAAATTATTATTTTTTATTTCAAATTATATTTTAACAAGTATAAAATATTATAATATATACAAAAACAAATATCAAAATTAGAGTAGAAAATTTTATGTTAGATATATAACGAAAAATAAAATGATAATGTATAAAAATATAATTTACTTATTTAAATACTTGAATTGAAATGTCACTCAGAAAAAAAATTTCAAATCTCAAATATTTCAACGTTATCGAGGAAAAGATTTTCAAATTCTTTCAATGAGGAAAAGATTTTCAAATTCTTTCAACAAGAAAAATGGAAGAGGATCGTGCTGATAACGTGTTATGAAAAATAAAGAAAACAAAAACAAGAATAAGAATAAGAATAATAATAAGAATGTACAAGAGAGAATTTTCTATTGTATTCTTGGTGTGTTATACAAAGTAATATAAATTCCTATTTATAGGATTTATCTCTACTATAAGTTATAAAATATAAATTCACCATAAATTAAACCTCATAAATGACATATAAAACTAAACATAATGTACTAAATAAATATACCAAATAATGGGGTAGTGGAATATGATATCAATACATCAAATAAATATACCAAACAATAGGATAGTGAAATAATTAAAAGGATATCTATATTATATATATTTATAATATATTTCATATATAAATTGAATCAATTTACTCATTTTTATCTAATTAATAATATATGGATCAACTAATTTTTTATATAATAATATTAAAATTTACTAAATTGGCTACTCAATTAGTAAACTATACGAGCTCATATCCAAATTAATTATTATGTTTTAATTTGATTTATAAACTAAAACAAATTAGATATGAGTTTATAATTAGAACTAATTAATTAATTTTTATTTAATTAATTTTTAATATAATTAACTTATATTCATATTGATGAACTAATTTTTAATATAACAATATTTAAATTTACTAAATTGACTACTCAATTAATAAATTATGAACTCATATCTAAATTATTCATTATATTTTAAATTGAATTAATATTAAAGAAAAAAAAAACTATGATTTGAATGCACACTTATACAGTATGCAAATAAAAAAAAGAAGGTAATTCAAAATTGAATGAATTTTAATTTTAATTTAAATATAATTTATTTAATTTAAAAAAAATTAAAAAGAAATATAACATTAATTAATTATTTTTAAAAAAATCATTGCATGCAAGTACAACTTTTAATTACCTCAATAATAAATAATCTTTCATTATTTTCAATGACTAAAATTTTAAAAAATAAAATAAAATAAAATAATCCAATAATAAATAAATCAATTTTGTTAATACAAAAATTGCACTAAGAAATAGCCAAATAATTTAATAATTGAGACATGCAAGACTAAAAAAAAAAGAAAAATGGATTCCCACTTGCCAGCAATAGGAAAAATGTAATAAAGAAGAGTGAAGACGATGCCAACTACCAAGTCCGCGGTGCTTCTGCATTGAAGTCTAAAAGCAGTCTCAAGTCTGAGAAACCTTGAAATTCTTGACAGATTTCACACTTTGTTTCTACAGTCAAGTCTGAGAAACTTTGAAATTCTTTTCAAATTTCACACTTTCAAGTCTATTTAATCATTTTATTACTAAACAAAATTCATTCTTGATTTCTTCTTCTTCTTCTTTCTTCTTGATTTAAAGCCGGCCTGAAGGTATGTCTGTTGTTTTAAACCATTCCTTGCTTCTCTGTTGCTTCTCTCTATCTTTATTTTCAGTCTCTGCTCTCAACTCTGATGGGTCGACTCTTTCGTCACTCTTGAGCCACTGGACTTATGTCCCTTCTTCCTTAACTTCATCTTGGAATTCTTCACACTCTACTCCTTGTTCATGGCTAGGCATTCAATGTGATAACACCCACTCCATAATCACTCTAAACCTCTCTTCTTATTCAATTTCTGGCCAACTTGGACCAGAAATTGGACGCTTATCTAGCTTGAGCTCCTTGGATTTGAATAACAACAATTTCTCTGGTGATATACCCTCTCAATTGGGTAATTGTATCTTATTTGAGTACTTGGATCTGTCCTTGAATCACTTCACTGGACAAATACCTGATAATTTTAAGTACCTTCAAGGTTTAACTTTCTTGAGTTTGTATTCTAATTCACTGTCTGCTCAAATACCTGAATCCTTGTTTCATATTTTGAGCTTAGAATCTGTGTATTTGAATGATAACAATTTCACTGGTCCAATTCCTACTGGTGTAGGTAACTTGACCCAACTTCAACAACTATGGCTAAATGGTAATCAGTTATCTGGTACTGTTCCAGACTCCATTTGGAATTGTAGTAAATTGCAAGAGCTCTATTTGAATGATAACCAGTTGGTTGGTTTTTTGCCAGTCACTCTCACCAATCTCAAAAGCCTAGTTTATGTGTTTCTAAGTGACAATAATTTTCAAGGTAGCATTCCTATAGGTTTCGGCAATTGCAAGAATTTGAGTGTTGTAGACCTTTCATATAATGACTTTAGAGGTGGTCTTCCACCGGATTTGGGAAATTCTACTAGCTTAACACAATTAGTCATTGTCCATAGCAATTTAACAGGCACCATTCCCTCTTCCTTTGGCCAACTAGACATGCTTTCTTATCTTGACCTTTCTGAAAATAGATTGTCTGGTAAAATTCCCACACAACTCGGAAATTGCAAGTCCTTGACAAGCTTAATATTGTATAGAAACCAGCTAGAGGGAGAGATTCCTAGTGAATTGGGAATGCTAACTCAGTTGCAGGATCTGGAATTGTTTAGCAATCACTTGAGTGGTGAAATTCCAATTAGTATTTGGAGAATTCCAAGCCTTAAGTACTTGCTTCTGTACAATAACAGTCTTTCTGGTGAACTACCTCTAGAGATGTCTGAGCTCAAGCAACTAAGAAACATTTCACTATTTGAAAATGACTTCTTTGGAGTCATACCCCAAAGTTTGGGAATCAACACCAGCTTATTGCAATTGGACTTCACTAATAATAAGTTCACTGGTGAAATTCCGCCACATCTTTGCTTTGGAAAGCAATTAAATGTTCTAAATATGGGTCACAATCAGCTTCAAGGCAGCATTCCTTCTGATGTGGGACACTGTTCGACCCTCAGGAGATTGATCCTTGGCAACAATAGCCTCTCAGGGTCCTTTCCAGAATTTGCGGAAAATTCAAGCCTTTACCACATAGACATCAATAAAAATAATATATCAGGCTCGATTCCACTGAGCCTGGGCAACTGTTCTGGTCTCACTTCTATTGACTTCTCCAATAACAAGTTTACAGGGTTTATACCCCCTCAGCTAGGCAATCTTGTAAATCTTGAGAAGGTGAATCTTTCCCATAATCAACTTTCTGGTTCTTTGCCATCTCAACTATCAAATTGTTACAAATTATACATGTTTGATGTGGAGTTCAATTCTTTGAATGGTTCAATTCCTTTGAGCCTGAGGAACTGGACAAATTTATCCACTTTGATTTTGGGAGAGAATCGATTTTCTGGGGGCATTCCACCTTTTCTGTCAGAACTTGAAAAGCTTACAGAGCTACAAATTGGTGGAAATTTATTCGGAGGAGAGATTCCTTCATCCATTGGATCATTGCGAGGTCTGCAGTATGCATTGAATCTCAGCAGTAATGGATTGACTGGTACAATTCCTTCAGTGCTGGGGGACTTGATCAAGCTGGAGTGGCTCGACATATCAAACAACAATCTTACAGGAACATTGGCAGCTCTTGATAAAATCCGTACTTTGGTTTTTATAAATATCTCATACAATAACTTCACAGGTCCTATACCGGAAACAATAATGGCCTTGCTTAATTCATCTCCCTCATCATTTTTGGGCAACACTAATATTGGCCTATGTGTCAATGGAAATGGAAATTTCAAACCATGTTCAAGTCAATTAAGCAATCAAAAAGGCCTTACTAAAGTGGAAATCGCAATGATAGTCTTTGCTTTGGTGGTTCTTTTTGTGCTCGGACTTGCTTGTATGTTTGCCTTGCACAGAAGACATAAACAGGATGTTGAGATCCCTGCTGAAGAGGGGCCAGCTTCACTGCTCAGCAAAGTGATGGAAGCCACTGAGAATCTAAACGAAAGATATATCATTGGGAGGGGAGCCCATGGAACTGTTTATAAAGCTTCATTAGATGAAGACAAACTTTTTGCTGCAAAGAAAATTGCCTTGAGTAGTAAAGGAGGAACCAAAAGTATGGTTAGAGAAATTCAAACCATAGGGAAAATCAGGCACCGAAATTTGATCAGATTGGAGGAGTTTTGGGTAAGAAAGGATTATGGACTAATTCTCTATAGGCACATGCAAAATGGTAGCCTTCATGATGTTTTACATGGAAGAAATGCACCATCAACTCTAGAGTGGAATGTACGCTACAGGATAGCGATTGGAACTGCACACGCATTGGCATATCTGCATTATGATTGTGATCCTCCTGTAGTGCATCGAGATGTGAAGCCGGAAAACATTCTCTTAGACTCTGATATGGAGCCTCATATCTCAGATTTTGGTATAGCTAAGCTTTTGGATCAGTCTTCTGCTTCAGGAAACTCCAGCTTAGTTGTGGGTACGACAGGGTATATTGCACCAGGTAACTTGTTTTTGCAAACTTTTTGATACCATTTTTATTTCTATATGCATATATATATGAAACAAATGATGTTCGCTTTGACAGAAGCTGCATTTATAATAACAAAGAGCAAGGAGTCTGATGTTTATAGCTATGGAGTTGTTTTGCTTGAACTAATAACCAGAAAGAAGGCATTGGATCCATCATTCATGGAGGGAACAGATATTGTGGAGTGGAGTAGGTGTGAATGGAGCAACACAGAAAATATCAGCAGGATTGTTGATTCATGCCTTGCAGAGGAATTCTATGATTCCAATACTATGGACCAAGTTATTGATATTTTTTGGGTGGCTTTGAGATGTACCGAAAGAGAGCCAAGCAGAAGACCAACAATGACAGATGTTGTCAAGCAATTATTGAACGCAAAGGTCACCATTAGATCATTGAGCATTTGCTCAACTAGAGATCCAGAGATGTGTGTACAAGCTGTTTAAGCAAAAGGGATTAGTCAGATAAATGACAAGTAATTGTATTTCTGTACAGGTAGACCACCTTTTTCTTTTTTTTTTTTTTTTTCTGAAGAGGATAGGTTGCAATATATTAGCTATCCAAGGGAAGATTTAGAGTTTGTTGCCATGAGGCCGTTCATCTAATAGCTCAAGAATTGAGTATCTTTCTTGGTTTATTCCCGTCTCATTGAAAATTTATATCCCTAGAACTTGTTTGAAGTAAATGAAATTCATTTATATTCATATTTGGTATAAATGAAAATTCAAATAGAATTCTATATTTTAATTCTATAAAAATAGTGAATCAAATTCTACTAAATTGATAGAATTTATAACAGGAATACAAGAAATAGCTTTATTTTAATATAAACTGGTAAAGTTAGTTAAATAACATGAAAATTCATTAACAGATGAATTTTTTTAATGAAAAAAATTTTATAGTTAACTCAAACATGAAAATTTTATTACCGTGCTTGTAAATATATTAAGGAAAAGATGAATGTTAGGGTTTAAATCTGTGACCTCATTGCTAAACTATTAGGTCAATTCAAAAATACCAAAAATTACCGAACACATGCAAATGCTCTTTCACTAGCTGCTTGTCTAACAGGGAAAGCAAGGGCTTCAATTTCTTCAATTCAATTTCCACTAACCATAACCCACCACCACCACCCCCTTTTTTTCATTTAATCCAATTAAAACTCAAACTCGAGACTTAAAAATATTTCAATACTACTCAATTAAAGGACCATTAGTCTAACTCCTTTTTATGCACGCAAATATTATTGTATTGCATTTTTCATGAAAAAAGCAAACAAAATGGGTTAAATCTGTATGATCCAACGGTAAAACTCGACTCAACATTAAGCAATACTACAAACTTCAAACAAATAATTAAAACTCAACCGAAAGAAAAGTATATGATTACAAAATGAGAAAAATGGGTTCTAACATATTTTTAGGTTGATGGATATCAACAATCCTAATGCCAGCCCGGAACTGATAAGACAATTTTGAAATAACTACTCAAACAGCAAATACACAACCAGATTCAGAATCAAATAAAATGATCAGAATTTACAGACTCGAACACAAGGGAAAATAAATCCCAGATTTCATCCAGACCTCGGCCCTCTAGAAATATAAATCTTGCACAAAAAATTAGGAAGAAAAAGGAACTAAGAAAAGAACAAAAAATTAGAATAAAACGTACAAGGATCAGCTTACAAAGCAATCAAGGAATATATTCACCGCCTAATATACAAAGGGATATAAACCTGCCTTAGGAACTCCCATGAGATCTAACAGATGAAATGGATTGTGCTGAAACAGATGCTGTTGGGCTGTGGATTTCACGATCTCCATCAATTGCTTTTGGTTTTCCACTTAATCTTTCTATTGCTTCTTGACAAATGTCATTAAACCAGTCATCTTCAGGTAGAATACTGGCATGAAAAGTTCAAAAATTCCATTTTCAGAAATGCTTGAAGAAAGCACACAAATGTGCGATTTAAACACCCACCAACCCCTAGTAAAAGGGAAAAATGAGGAACAAGGACAAGGGAGCTAAAAGGAACATTGAGCTTAAACAGCATACTGACTCGGTCTCACTCTGAGTTTGGATAAGTAAGTAAATTGCAATGAGCAGGCAACCGACTAATTTATATGTACATATATACTAGTACTTTAGCAGCATAGGGTAGTATCTTATAGTAGGTACAAGTACTATAAGTTTTCATCCTTTACCCATAAAAGTTATTCATAAAAGTTATTCTACTAAACAAGATTTTGGTTTTGTGGCATAGTTTGTTCCTTCCTATAGTTTGTGGATCAAATACCAAAAATTCCTGAGCCCTGTGGATCAAAGCTCAAGAATTTTCACTGAGCTTTAAGTAGTATATCTGTATCCTCATAAACAATGTTGTGACAATACATGAAAGTGCAATCAATTCATAACCCCAAAAAGAAACTGCTTATTTACCTGTCCGGATCCATTCCTGTAGAAGAAAATGCTGCCACGGCTTTAGAAATTATTTCATTGACAACTCTATGCAAATTCCGTGACAAGTAGCGTCCTTGGGAAGCAAAGCAGATCACAAACTTCATATCCAAATAAAACTGCATATTGACAAGCAAACGCAGCATATCAATAATCCAAGACACCAAAATATAATATGAAGGAAAAAAAACCAGATTCACATACCTGTTGCAGACCAAGAGGACCCAAAGGCCTTGGGCCTTCTTCAATATCATCCCAGAAGCTTTGATCTTCTGAAAGCCATAATATAACTGTTTCCGTAAGCCTCATCAATAGCAAAGTAGCAAATCTTTCCCTTCCCACAAACATATCTGCTGCTATGCTAGCCATTCGGTTCAGTTTTATAAAAAGTTCCTGAATCAGAGCATAACAAGAACCATTAAGAACTTGCATTGAAATAGATTATAGATCTGATGCAATGATTGAGACTAGACACAGTTGACGAAGTTAATTCTCCTTGCATTCAAAAAATAACACCACTCAAAAGCACTTGCATGCATTTTCCAAAGCCAGCACAAGTTTCAGTTCAATAATTTTCATAGGCCCAATGCAACTCAACGGTAAACCTAACCAATTTACAATTTTCTTTAAATCCAGTTAAGTTCACCAAAACAGCCTCCAATTAATATGACAATTTTCTCAAAAAAAAAAAAACTTTTAACTAGTCAGGTACAACAATGCCATTCACTAAAATAAATGCTTCTTCAATAGAGCAAATTACAGATAAATTCAGTGCTTTAACCAAATACAATATCCCAGAGAATCTGTATGCTTCTCATAAAATATATACATACATGACTATTTTACATGCACAAACATGTGTCCAAACAAACACATAAAACACAAAAGATAGTAACATAACAACTACAGCAAATTCTTCTTTCAAACTTCTGTTCTTTTTCTTTAAAAAAAAAAAAGAAAAGGAATAAAAAACAACCAAAGGGCGCCTAGGTGGTGCAACTCAAGTGCCACAGGAAGTCAAATGATACCAACATGAAAAGCAACAAAATTATATTATTTTCTCCTGCCTCAACAAATTTTTAATTATCTTTGCACTAATGATACTTTATCCAATAAAACTTGAGCGTAATATATTCAGTCGACATATATCACAATTGCACCAAAAACTAAAGGTTCATATCTAACTGACAGAGCAATCTAAACTACATAGACATCCTTAGCACCTATATCACACCAAAAAGAAAAAGTGGGCATTTATTACTATAAAAATATATACCTGGAATATTGGAGATGGAAACCATTCCACCTCATCCACACTTCCATCCATGTTTATGTACATATCCGCAGTAAGATGACTATCACCATCTTCTGTAAAAATGAGATCTAGTGCATGTTGTCGACAGAAAGTATCTTTTAATCTATCAACTGAACTCACAAGCCGCTTCCTCCATTCTCGTTGCTCAGGATGACGATTTTGCCTATCTAAAGGTCTTCTACGGAGATCATCCTTGTAATTAGCCTGGAGCAGAGGAGAGAGTTTCATGGCTGCCCGTGGGAGTAGTTCATCAGCCAATAATGATGCATTGGCTAGCAATGCTATCTGCTGAGCTTCAGTCTCAGCCATTCGTACAATTTTAGTTCCTGAGCCCTCAAAGTTTGCTTCTTCTTCCATTGAACCTGGTAATGCTTTTATCAGCATGTTCACATATGAGTTAAATACTTGAAACAAACCTTCTAGTGATTGACTTCCCAACTGCATGCTCAAAAGTGGTCCAACATCCTCGAAGAAATCCTAAAGAACAAATGAAACAATTTCATGAGTGAAGAAAATAATTAAATCATTACAAACATCCGATACAAAGACAAAACTAAAAATTAATCATGACAACTAGCATAAGGAACACAAGCACCAATAATTAAATAGGACATCAGTTACTCAAAAGCACTTTACAGATACAAAAGATTGGGGAAGCAGCTCTACTCAATTGAAAGAGCTAATTCATGTGAATGATCCGACAGTTGGCATGTGAAGGGGTAACAATCTGTTACACATTTTCGAAGAAAGTTTAGGAATAAAGTTGATAAGAACTGAATGTAACAGAAAATAACAAGAATAATGAGCTGGCAAGTAATTAGAGTCCTAGCTGAATTGGTTACTTGACAGCTAGGACTTAGGGAATCTGTTTGTATAAAGAGGGAAGCTGATATCTGTATTCTCATTCTGTTTTCTTTCTCCAGTAATGAATAATAGTTCAATTCCCTCTCCTGCATCACTTTCTCTCTCTAAATTCTCTCCCTATTCTCTATTCTCTCTAATTTTCCTCAGTTAGGTACTGCATACTTAACAATTTGGTATTCAGAGCATGGTTTCAATCAATTTGGGGCCGATAATCTCAAAATCCTAGAATTTCAATTTCACCTCTGTTTCTTTTTCTTAAATTCTGCTTCTTCTTAATTCCTATTCTTCTTCTGTTCTCCATGCTTTTTCGACTCTTTGCTATTCTCAATCTCTGACAAAATTCATTCAACCAAGCTACAATTAAAGATTCAATCTGTTTCTTCTTGAATCCTTCGACAGAAACCCTAATTTTTTTTCCTTTCTTCTCTCATTCTGTTTTTTCACTAAAATCCATTCTTTAAAGATCAATTGCTAGATCCAACATTGTTAGTGCTGAGATGGTGAGAATAATTGAATTAGAAGAACAAGTTAGAACAATTCAAGAAAATTCTATGAGGAATTTGGCTTAACTCAAAGAATTCAAGGAAGAAGTAAGGCATCAATCCAACAAGCATCAGGATATTCTGGAAGAATTGAAGGTTTTTATGACAAAATTAGCAACAGACAAAGGCAAGATCACTGTCAATGTAGAAGAAAGCAGGCCTGGGCACAGAGATAAGGATTTACTGCCCAATCCAGCAGGTGGTCTTTTGCCAACACAGGCTTCCCCCTCCTGGACTCGGTCCTCTATAGACTCAGGCATTAGTTGATGCAAATCAAAGTACTACAAACAAGCAAAGTAAGGATCCAATGCATTTTAAATGGACTTATTCAAGAAGGAAGTTCAAAGATTCAATCAATGGACTTATTCAAGGCTTGTGGAATAATTTATTTACCATTGAATATTGCAAGGAAGAGTCAATCATCAATCTAGGCATTCAAGAAAATAAATCAAGCTTGGTGACCATGATTCATGTGCAAGAAGGAGCTGCCATATTGAAATAACAAATCCAACTCTTTCTGAGTTTGAATTGTCCTATGTTGAACATATTTATCTTGTGATGGACCGCTTATGTTTTGTTTTAGCCCATGATTGAAAAAGGCATATTTTAGTTACTTAATTAATGAGTTTTGGGCCTTTTTTATGTTAACTTAAAGCCCAAAACAAATTTAGGTTTTTTTTTTTTTCTTATTTAGAAGTTTATCCTTATTTATGAAGTTTGTCCTGATTTAGGAAGCTTGTCCTGGTTTAGAAAGTTTATTCTTAATCAGGAAATTTAAATTAG
>CANXYC011811207.1:0-11771 GCA_948193065.1 Aleurites moluccanus
AATCAAAAGAATTCAAAAACCAACAACTTACCAAAAATTCTTCAAAATTTTCTTTGAATTAATTTGTTCCTTTTTCAGGTTTTCTTTCAAATCTATGGTTATATTTGTGTTTAGGATGATGGAATTAATATATTTCCATCAAAGATTGAAAGAAAATAATAAGATTTGAGGTGGGTGAATGGTGGCCGAAATGGAGAGAAGAAGAAAGAGAAAGTTGCTGCAACTTTTGGCTGAAAATGGTGATGAACAATGGAAGAGGTGGCAAAAATCAAGTTAAATATCAAAGGCTTGATCCCATGCTTTAGGTTTATGGTACTTTTGGTGAAACCTAGCCATCCAACCATTCATTTCTTCATATTTTCATCCAATGGTTAGATTTAATCAAGCCTAAAATTATTCCATAAGGTTGCATACACAATATAACTCCATATTGCAAAGGAAAAGACCAAAATAGCCTTAGTACAAAAGAAGCACCTCAAGCACATTGATTGAGCAGCTTGTCGGGAACTATTTTCAACCGGGTTTAATTCTTCAACTATTATTCAAATAAACTTAATAATATCATTTTCAAGTCCTTAAATTCTTTTCTACCTTCAAATATAGTGTTAATTCCATCAAAATCTGAAGGGGGTGTGAAATGACCATTTTGCCCCCATTTCACCTAAATTCAAAATTTTTCGATTTTGTCCTAACAGCCTTTAAACCACTTCTATCCATAAAATCAACTCATACAACATGCATAACTATCAATTTCACGCATAAATACATAATACCAACAAGTTCAAAAGAAAGGAAAATTTTCCACCTAAGTTCCCCTTAAAGGTTCAAATGAGGTTTAGGTTGAGGTGTTACAATCAACTTCAGAAATTCTTCCATTGACTGGGCTGCTAATTTCTCGGCAGTGTTCCCGACACCGTCGCTTTCTGAAAAAGTATCAAGTTTGCTTTCTAACTGTATCTCTAAAATTATTTCCCACCATTTCAAGACTAATAAACCACATAATGAGAATTAATTCATGTATGATAGTTATAACTTTCTAGGATATTACATTATACCCCCCTACAAATAAATTTGTCCTCGAATTTAAATAAAAACATACCTCACTGCTGGAAACAGGGATGAATATCGGCTCCTCATCTCCTACTCGCTCTCCCATGTGCACTCCTCTATCGCCTGGTTCCTCCATAGCACTTTTACCGTTAGGATCTCCTTATTTCGAAGCTGCCTGACCTGTCTATCAATGATCTCTATAGGTAGCTCCTCATAGGACAAATGATCACTGAGATCCACATCCTGTACCTCCAAAATGTGCAATGGATCAGACACATACTTTCGCAGCATCGATATATGGAATATTGGATGTACGTAGCTCATATTGGGTGGAAGAGCCAATCTATAGGCCACACTACCAATCCTCTCAAGTATCTCAAATGGGCCTATAAATCGTGGTGATAGCTTGCCCCTCTTCCCAAATCTCATAACACCCCTCATCGGTGAGACTTTAAGGAAGACATGATCACCAACTGAAAAATGTACATCCTTCCTCTTCAGATCAGCATAACTCTTCTGTCTACTGAAGGCAGTCCTCATCCGCTCTATGATCATAGGAACCTTCTCTATAGTCTCTCTAATTATCTTCGGTCCCTCTAACTGCTTCTCTCCTGGCTCCACCCAACACACTGGAGATCTACACTTCCTACCATATAGTGCTTCAAATGGAGCCATACCAATAGAAAAGTGATAACTGTTATTATAGGAGAACTCTATCAATGGCAAATAATAATCCGAGTTACCCTTGAAATCCAGAACACATAATATGAGCATATCCTCCTAAGTCTGGATCGTCCTCTCCGACTGCCCATTAGTCTGCTGATGGAAAGCAGTATTGAACCGTAACTGGGTACCCATAGCCTCCTGAAATTTCTACCAAAACTAAGATGTGAACTGTGTACCCCTATCAGATATAATCACCAAAGGAACCTCATGAAGATGCATAATCTTATCGACATACAATTCTGCATACTGAGCTGCCGTATAGTTGGTCTTTATCTCTAGAAAATAAGTAGACTTCATCAACCGATCAATAATCACCCAAATGGAATCATATCCTCTCGAAGTCCTCGGTAGACCAACTATAAAATCCATGGTAACCTGCTCCCATTTCCACTCAGGCAACTCTATCTCCTGAAGTAGCTATGATGGATTTTGATGGTCAAACTTAACCTGCTAACTGGTTAAGCATTTCGACACAAACTGAGCTACGTCCCTCTTCATCCCTGGCCACCAATAAACATCCCTCAAATCATGGTACATCTTGGTAATCCCTGGATGTACACTATATGCTGAGTAGTGAGCCTCTCTCTTAATCTGATCCCGTAACCCATCAAAATCTGGCACACAAATATGTTTTCCACATCTCAATACCCCATCCTCTACTGTGAACTCTATCATCTTCCTACTCTGTACCTCTCGTTTGAGCTTCAGTAGATAAGGATCTTTGTCCTGAGCCACTTTAATATCATCTAGCAACAATGACTTCATCCAAAATTGGCCTATCAGAGCTTGGTTCTGATCCTGGGATCCTAACTCCAACTCTACCCCCAAATCTACTAACTCTCTCATCTGTCTGATCAATGGCCTCCTGCCAATCACAATATGAGCAAAACTACCCATCGATTTCCTACTCAAAGCATCCGCCACTACATTGGCCTTCCCTGGGTGATAAAGAATCTCGCAGTCATAATCCTTCAGAAGCTCTACCCATCCACATTGCCTCAGATTCAGATCCTTCTACTGAAATATATACTGTAAACTCTTATGATCAGTATATATCTCACATTTCGATCCATACAAGTAGTGTCTCCAAATCTTCAAGGAAAATATAACAGCTGCAATCTCCAGATCATGAGTTGGATAATTTGCTTCATGCTTCTTTAGCTGACAAGAAGTATAAGCAATTACCTTACCTATCTACATCAGTACACACCCTAGGCCAACCCGTGAAGCATCACAATACACTGTGAATTTCTCCCCCTCAACTGGTAATGACAATACTGGTGCACTGGTAAGGCAATACTTCATAATCTGGAAGTTATGATATCACTCATCCATCCAAACATACCGCTCCTATTTCCTCATTGGTCTAGTCAATGGAGCTGCAATCTGAGAGAAATCTTTCACAAACCTTCGATAATAACTATCCATACCCAGAAAACTACGCACCTCTGAAACACTGGTAGGCTGTGGCTAATTAGCAACCGCCTCAATCTTTTGAGGATCCACCTTATTCCCATCCTTATGTATCACATGTCTAAGGAAGCACACCTCAGTCAACCAGAACTGAAACTTAGATAATTTAGCATACAACCGATGCTCCCGAAGTGTCTGTAACACAATCCTCAAATGTTCCCTATGCTCCTCCTCACTCCTGGAATAAATAAGTATGTCATCAATGAATACAATGACAAACTTATCCAAATATGACCTAAACACCCTATTCATTAGATCCATGAAAGTCATCGGTGCATTGGTCAACCCGAATGGCAACACCAAAAACTCATAATGTCCATAGCGGGTCCTAAAAGCAATCTTGGGTATATCACCACTCCTGATCTTCAACTGATGATACCCAGACCTTAGATAAATCTTAGAAAAATGGCTGGCACCCTGTAGCTGATAAAATAAGTCATCTATCTGAGGCAACCGATACTTGTTCTTCACTGTGACTTTGTTTAGCTGACTGTAGTCTATACACATCCTTATTTAGCCATCTTTCTTTCTCAAAAATATAACCGGTGCACCCCCATAGAGAACTGCTCGATATGATAAACCCTCTATCTAATAGCTCCTATAACTGTATCTTTAATTCCTTCAGTTCAGCTAGAGCCATTCTGTATGGTGGAATAGATATAAGGTCTGTGCCTGCATGCACCTCTATCTCAAACTCAATCTCCCTATCAGGGGACAATCCTGGCAACTCCTCAGAAAATATATCAGGGAACTCCTGAACCACCGGTATCTGATCCAACTGTATAGAAGACTGTTGTACATCCACTATATGAGCCAAGTATGCTGAACAACCTTTCCTAATCATCCTCCTAGCCTGGATAGCAGAAATCAAGTTAACCCAGAACTCCCGAATATCACCCTGAAACTCTAACTCCAGCTGCCTTTTAGGCTGGCATCTAACCCTCTTCCGATAATAGTCTATAACTGCCCGGTGTCACATCAACCAATCTATCCCCAAAATCACATCCAACTTAAGCGCAGACAACTCAATCAAATCAGCATGCAAGATATTATTATCAAACTCAATAATGCAATCAGGGTAGTAATAATCAACATCCACAGCATCACCCATAGGAGTAGCAATCATCAATGGCATATCTAATAACCTCCTTTCCTTATTCAATTTGGGTGTAAAATGTGGTGACACAAAAGAGTGAGTTGCACCCGAATTGAATAAGGCATCTGCAATCTTATTCTAAATCAAGATAGTACTTGTGACAACATTATCTAATCTCTGGGCATCCTGGGTGTTGACAGCAAACACTCTGCCCTAGCCCCTACCAGCTCGAGCCTGACTACCACTGGGAGCCTATCCTCCCTTGCCTCTGCCTTTAGCTGTAGTATCTCTAACCATATTCTGACTTGCCTGAACCACTGGCTGAGAAACTATAACCGATGGCTGTTGCTGCTGCTCACCCTATAGAGGACATCTGTTAATGAAGTGACCCTACTGGCTACACTTCAAACATGCTCCTGTCTATAACCGGCACTCCCCTCCGTGACTCCATCCACAAAACACACAAACCGGTATACCAAGTACCTGTGTTGCTGGTCTAGAAGAGTCCTGTGAATAAGCAGGTGTAGATCATACCACTGGTGGTCCCCTACTCTGTACTCTCCTCCTCTGACTACCCACTAATGATCTCTGCTCAAACCAAGGTACCGGCTCTACCTGTCTAGGATGGGAGCTGCTCTCCCCCCTCCTAACTTGTGATCTTGGATCACCCTTCCTCTTTTAGTCCCTCTTTGCCTTCTCCGTCTTGTATTTCTCCTCCATATGAGTAGCCTTGTCTATCACTGTAGTCAATGATGTAAACTCTGTAACTAACAAGGCATTATGAAGTGCAGCATGCAAACCTTTCCAGAATCTACTAATCAGGTCAGCCTCTGTAGGTACTATATGAGTAGCATATCTACTCAACCATATCAACTCCTCTGCATACTCCTCTACTGACCTATCCCCCTACTCAAGCTGCTCAAATCTGATCAAATTATGGGTCCTCACACCCTCAGTAATGAACTCGTCAATCAAACCCTGTCTGAACTCTGCCTAAGTAGGTGGGTGCTCACCATAAAGTCTAGTCTCCATATGCCTCGAGAACCACGTCCAAGCCTTACCCTTAAGCAACAAACCAACCAACTCTACTGATCTCAAATCTGAACAAGGTAGTCTCCTCACTACCTTCTCCACCTCCTCCAAGATGTCAATTGGATATGTACCCCTATCTCCTATGAACTCAGGTAAGTTTAGCTTCAGAAAGACAAACATGGATACTCCACCCTTCTTAATCTCTCTCCGACCTCCCTGTATAACTGGCTCCCTCTGAGCCCCCACTGGCTGCACAGGAGCCGGTGCTACATGAACTGCCTCTAGTACTGCTGGTGGAGGTACTATTGCAGAAGCAGGTTGTGGTTTTGCCTGCTATCTCTCCCATCTAATCTTAGCCATCTCCCTCCTCAACTCCATCAAACCTCTCATCATCTCCACTCTCCACGAGTTATCTCCCCTCTCTGTATCCTCTGTAGTCCATCGGGATCGAGATAGACCCTTTTTACTGAAATCTCCCTCACTAGCGACTCATTAGAGGAAACCTCAGCCTCCCTAGTATCTCTATCCCTGTCGTCAGACATCTCTATAATCTGTCGAGAAAAATGGAAACAGGCTCATATAATAGCAAAAACGCAGAATAATAACATATAACAGACGATAACAGCAAAGGATGACAAAGGAAATCCTATGCTCCATGGTATACTTAATTCTACCCCATTCTTTACTTAGTCACTATTCCTCTGTATTCAGTCACTATTCCTCTATAACCTAGATTCATAGCCTGTAAACCTAGTGCTCTGATACCACCTCTGTCATGACCCTCTTTCGTAAGCCGCGATAGTCCTAGGTCATGGGAGATGCCAATGGCGACGGGCACCGATAGAACCAAGTATCACATGCATCATTTATAAACCACAATATAATATTCATATTTATTAATTATCATCCATTTTGTTATCCTGTTATGCTTTCTGTAATCATTCTGCAATTAACTGTAACATTTACATATTATATCACAATACTATCATGTAACTCAAAATATCATCATTTATATATCATATACAATGTTCATCTCCTAGCTAACCCAATACATACCCATGGAGCAGCTAGATAATGAATACCAAAAATAAAACAAAATATAACAGAAATATACATAAACAGTTTGTAGCAGAAATCCTCAGAGAAATATATGTCGGAATTTTGCAACCTACTCCTCTCCTAAAATGGGTAAACAAATAAACGGTGAGTATAGATGATACTCAGTGAATCTACATGCATCATCAATGAAATATAGGTTATAACAATGGTATACATATTTTAAGGAATAATGGTACAGTATCAATCGGTTAAGTTACAAAATCAATATCAGATGTCAATAGGAATAATAACGGTCATATCCAATGAATGAATCATATGGTAAGACAGACAGAGGGACATGAAACACGTAGACTATGTGTAATCACAAAGTCGATCACATATCACATAAGCATAAGACTGATCAGGTCCTATCGCGGGGACCAATAACCCTTCCTAACTAGGGCATCAATATCAATGTGCACATTGCCGATAGTATGTACCCATTACCCTGTCGGTGAGGCAGTTCTGTCAAACAACATTTAGGTTAATAGAAATGGATAACATGTCTATAGACAACATTCTACAATAATGGTATCATCAATACCAATATGATCAATATTTTTCAAATCAAGTATCATATGAATCAAAGCAAAATACAATATATAAGCAAGGATAAAGGTTATGGTAAACAATAAAGGTATTGAACAAAAGTTGGTTCGGTTGCAGAAAATGGTAGGTCAATTGGCATGCCAACTTCGCTGGTGACAATGGAATTCAATTGGTAGGCCTATGGCATACAAACCAATAGGCCAATGGCAAATGAACTAGGCATTTCATCGAACATATGGTGGGCATACAATGGCAAGCCAATAGGTTAGGTTATGGTTCAAATTTGACTTGCCCATTCAAATCAACAACAAACCACATTGCAATAACAAGATAGGTTTTCAAAGAACCACAGTTAAACAATGTCAAATGGATCAAATTGGCTAGGAAAAACATGGTAAAATCAAGCAAATTCAAAAGGGTAACTAAGGTACAATGGTTTGGCCAAATAAGGAAATTCACAATTGGTTTCCAGTCAACAATTCAATCATTTAGGCATGTTAAATGATGCAATGTAAACTCACCTAATGCTTCAAATCTCCTTTACACAAGCCAATTCAATCAATTTCCACCAAATAGCCAAAATAGGTTACTTTGAAATTCACCTTTGTCCAATCTCCAATTCTACATCAATTAATCCATCAATTAGTTATCCATTCACATCCAATTAGCTAATTCTAACATCAATTAACAAAACTTAACACTAATTCAACAAGTCATATCTTACAACTTCAAAATAGCCAACCAATGTAAGGATTTCTACAAAATTGGATAAATTGGTGCAAATTAACTACAAACCAATTCAATTGAACATAAATAATCAATCAAACTAAGAAAATCACTTCCTTACCTCAAGTTCACTGATTGTCCGAAATCTTCAAGCTTTGTTTCCTTGAAATTCTTTACTCCTCCAATGTCACGGCCTATTTTTAGACCATGACGGTCCTAGGGTACGGGAAATGCCAAAACAGCCAGTACCTCGAAGAACCCTTGCTTTTACCTTAACTTTACTTTTACAAACTAATCAGGTCATTAATTATCATTCCTTAAACATATGATACATTTTAGGTAGTAATTTTTTTTTATAAAACATCATAAGATTCTTTACAGAAAAATTGATAGAGTTTCCTCTATAACTCTGACTTAATCTTTCCGCAAGAACCTAAGAATTAAACTTCCAAATAAACATACATCCCCTTTTAACCTCCATATATCAATCACAACTCAATAAACACTTTAATATTTACATTCATATCTCATATCATATATATACATCATGTACTTTCTCATATCAAATTTGGTTAACATTTTGATCACATTAAAACATTAAACTCTTAGCTATTCCAAGCCCTATATACATTATACCAAGGAACTTCTATATACAGGAGTAACCTCAATACATATATCTATAATCCAAGGCTGAAGATGATGTAGCCAATGGATATCTGCCTCACTGAGGTCTTGAAAACATTAAACAACTGAGGGGTGAGCATAAGATTATACTTAGTGATTCTAAATATATGAATATGCAATATTATTCATGAAAAGTCACATCTATCCATTAATGATCTGTAAACAATGAATACTGATGATAAAATGGTGAAATACATATCATGAACCATAATGCATATAATATAACAGGAATGAGTATCTATAACATATCATAATATATCATATACTGTTACTCTACTTCTCTTCCTTCACATTTCCACCCAATCACACCATTTCCAACCAATCACACCATGGCATATAGAATTTCACCCTCTCTAGCAAGGGTAAGAGAATATATACATATATCTGTGTACACAGCCGATGGATTTACTCACTACACCATCGAAGTAGTCCTGTTATAGTCTATTATATGCAAATGTCTCATATAGTATGAATATATCAATATGAAGTCTCAAATATGACTTTAATGATGTTAAATAATATCATAAAGTCCAAAGAAGCAATTTAGCTCAATATAAAATTTTTGGTCTCCGGGGCCCAGTTGCGCTAGCACAACTGACACTCCTAAATTACGGTTATGTCTCTCATTTTTCAGGCACTTTCAGGTTTGCCTTGAAATCAATATTTCCTTAGCATTTTCTTTATGCAAATCATAAATATATGTATATAATAAGCAATTAGGCTTTATTTGACATCAAAAAGCCTTTTGGAATGAATTTTATATAGAATCAAAGTTTAGGTCAGTTTCCGGCATTTCAGTGGCTCTGTTTTAGGTCATTTTGGCAAAACTGACCAAAAATGAATCATTAATGGTTTTCAAGCAAGGATATCATTTCATATGCATAAATGCATGACTTATGAATGAATAATGCATGAATCATATATATAGACTCACCTCAATCAAAAACTCTAATATTTCCCAGCTGGCCTAGTTAGCCCACGACTCGCTGTTCGCAGCCCTAGCTTGGGAGGATTCCCCTATATTAATAAAATCACTCCGATAAGACTTATACTCAATACCATTCACATAAAAACACATATCAAAGTATATCAAGGCATATCAACATACATAAACACATATGCTATACACTGAAGACCCTATATCACACATTTGACACTATCCATTCCTTTATGCATCAAATACCATTCCATCACCATATTTCATTCACATTTCATATGTTCATCATTATAATGCTAAATTAAGAACTTCCAAACACTTATTTCAATATTTCATACTAAACATACATCAAATTTCAAGTATGCTTTCCAAGTACTTATATCAATCAACCTTTCCATATTTAAACTTATACATTTTCATCATTTACACCATTAAACCATATTCAAACCTTACTTCTTTAATTGCATTAGCCTAACACCTTAAACTAACAAAGTCAATATGATTCTACCTAAATGGAAATCATTCCATTCATCCATTTTTCAACACCAATCAATCATACAACATTTATATATATCAAATACATAACATTTAATCATATAAACCTATTAAACATCAAAGCACCAAACCAACATTCAAGCTATATACATTCGTCCAAAGTGGAGTTTCATCCAAATGATTTTCTTTCCATCAAATAACCACCAATTCATGTTAAACACAACAAATACATATCATTTAACCCTTTAAACCTATTAAACACTAAAATTCAACACCTATTATACATCATCATCATTTCGGCCAAAATGAAAAACCAATCAAATGGATTTGTTTCCATAATTTAACCATTAATTCATATCATACACATCAAATACAACTCATTTGAACTAAAAGATTCATCAAAATCATTGTTGATTCATATTTCTTCTTATTAGGGTTTCATTCTAATTTTTTATTTTTCTACCATTCAAAACTCATTTTGGATACTAAATATCATCAAAGAACATCTTATAAATATAATTAAACAAAAATAATGGTAAAATCAATCACTTACCAAAAGTTCTTGAAAAACTTCAAAGCTTTGATTCTTTGCTTTTTCTTGTTTTTCCTTAGAATCTAAAGCTATATTTGTGTTTAGGCTAACGGAATTAGTATGTTCTATCAAAAAATGGAAGAAAACTATAAGCTTTAGTCATTAATAATGGTGGTCGAAACTTAAGGAATAGGAAAGAGAAAACTTTGAATGGAAAATGGCTAAGGAAGAAGACGGAGGTGGGAAAAATCTAATAAATATCAAAGGCATGATCCAATACATTAGGCTTATGATAGAAATGGTGAAACCTAGCCATCCAACCATCCATTTCTTCATCATTTCATCCAATGGTTAGATTTAGATGAGCCTAAAATGATACCATAAGCTTGCATATACCTTATGAATCCATATCTCAAAGGAAAAGACTAAATTGCCCTTAGGTTTAGATTTGATCCTTATCCGAGCAGCTTTTCCCGGACTTATCTTCTACCGGGTTTAATTCTTCGAAAAATCTTCAAACAAATATAATATCATCATTTTCATGTCCTAATATTCTTTTCTACCTTCAAATATCATGTTAATTTCCATAAAACTCAAAGGGGTGTGAAATGACCATTTTGCTCCCATGTCACATCCCACACTATAGGGCTGTGACGGTCCTAGGGTATGCGAACAGTTCATACAACCAATACCACGAAGAACCTAAGTTACATATTTTCATTTCATTTAACCATTTTTATGAAATATTTTTTTTTAACTCATGGGTCTTACAGAAAAATGGATATAATCTCCCCTAAAATATTGACATTTACCCCTGCTAAAAACAAAGAAAAACACTTCTAAAATAAATTTTCAACTCACAGGTCAACCTCCAATAAACAACTCATATCATACATTACTTATGTCAACTCATATAACAACTTCATACAACACAAATCATATAATAGTTCTCAATTATATCAATACATATATATATATGACAATACAATATAAGCGTACCATAGCAGCTGTACTCCCTGTTACAGTATATACATACATATACATCCACATCATAACATATAATAACATTCTTTACATGTCCATAAATCATACATATAAATATCTAAAATAATATCATGGAGTACTCTATGCTATACTAGGGAAGAACTATACATCTATTCCAAAGATGGAAGTACAAAATTAGCTGAGGATGTCTGCGTCTCACTCCTTCCCTGAAAAGGTTTAACACTATGGGGTGAGTATAAAAATACTCAGTGAATCTATAAATATGAAATGCATTACCAATTTATGAATACACATTTGATCATTGATGACAATAATAGGTATGATGACAATTATATATATATGATAAGATATGACAGTATAATAGAATG
>CANXYC011811679.1:0-15877 GCA_948193065.1 Aleurites moluccanus
TATATATATATATATATATATATATATATTTAGCCACTTTTGTTGACTTTTTAGGCTAATCCTTGATTAATTAGTAATTAATCAATTAATTAACCCTTAAGTATTTTCAATTTACTTTGCTATAATTTTTAATACTCTAGCATTTTTAACTATGTTCCTATTGCCCAATTTATTTGATTTAATTTTCTTTTAAATTCTATAATTCACTTTAATGTCTATTTTCCATTGTCCTTGATTAATTTTCAGTTATTGCTCTATGGAGAATTAAAAAAAAAAAATCCTAATTGATTTGGGTTTTCTATTATAATCGTTCGGATTATTACATATATAAAAGCAAAACTTAAATACAGATCAAGGCTTGAAAGAAATTATTCTTATTGAAATTATGTATTTTATTTCGCTCCCCTCTTCATTAAGTTGAAGAGCTATATATAAAACTTACAAGGCTGGTGTTTATTATTCTGTTTGCCAACCCAAACTAAGTATTTAAGGGTACACAGACATCTGGTACAAGTGGTGTAAATAGATAGACATATGTTATAACTAATGGACACTCGTTATAAGTAAAGGATACCTATTATAACAAATGGACACATGCTATAACTAGTAGACATCTGTTGTAGACTAATGGACAGCTGGTGTCACCTTCAAATTATAATAAAATAAGATAGCTAGTTGGTGCCCTGGTACTGTTTTTCAGCTGTAAAAATACAATAATAAATACAAAGACTATTTAATTTTTATAGATAAGTTATATTCCTTAAGACTACAAATTTTAAAGCATTTTTGGCTAATAGTGCTTTAATTTCTAGAGTTGCTTTGGAAGAGCAATTCCTCAGGTTGCACGTTGAAACTGACGTCATAGATGACATTTTTGTCACTCTATTTGTGAGTTGATAACTGGGGCATCAATGCTTTCTTTCAGCTTTGCATAGTCCCTAGCCATTTCTTCTGCAACATGTTGCTTTCTGAACTTAGCAACCTTCTTCCAAGCCTTTATTGTTTCAGGCTAGAAATCCAGACCTCGATCTAAATCCACTAGTCTTAGAAACAACTTTTGTGCTTCTTGTCATCCTTTCACCATTGCTAAAGCTCTCATAATGGGAGTATACTGGGACCAAAAAGTAACGAAAACTTTACCATATTAGAGAAGGACATAATTATTTGAATAAATTGTCTTCTCCATACTAGCTTTAAAATTTTCAATCCTCACATCTTGGATTATAATCTTGTTGTCTTTATACATATTAAAATAAAATTTTAAATTTTGATTATTAACCTTCTGTGGTTTAACAAATTGCTTAGCCATCACAGGATGAAGATCTCATATTTGATAAGGACTTTTAATTGTTTCATCCTCACCATAATCTATAATTGTGCTAATAATATAACTTGTAATTATTTTTGAATATGAACTCAAGAACTCCATTGATTCCTGCACAATATCTGGAAGTGATTTACACATATCAATATCGTCTCTATTGATTTCGATAATTTTTGTCAGTCCCGCATCTATGTGCTGGAGACTATTTTTCGCCATATCTGAGGGGATTCTCAGATATAGGCCTCCATACCCCTGCCAATGGATGTATGGATGAAACTAGAGCATTCTTTAAGGGAATGATCTATCAAGTCCATTCTTTTGATCTTTTTGGTGTATGCTACTTCTGGTGGAATGTATAAACTCATTTCATTAAGAAGTTTCTCCCTCTCTATTATTAACTGAAGGAATTCTTCTTCATCTTTTTTGCAAATTTTAAGCTGCCTCTCTAAGTGAGCAATGTATGAAACAACTTCATCCACAAAGTGTTTTAATTGTTGGAAGTTACTTTTAGCTAATCCTCCCTGCAATCCTGAACATAACATAGATCCGTCTTTTGAAAGACCATAATCGTACTTTATGAAATACCAAGCACTTTCATCCTTATAGGTGTTTGAAACCTCAAGGTTATCAACCTTCATGATTTTTCATGAATTCTTCATGATTATCATTAGATTCACTTTCAAAATCTTTCATTGTGATTTCTTTGGGGATTGTTGAACTTCTTATTTTTTGAATTCAGTCGTCCCAAACACAAGATCCCAATTTAAGTCATCACAATCAAGATTTTCATCCTCAAAACTTTTATCAGTTTTTTCCTCCAAAGGAGTTTGGTTTGAAATCTATGAAGATTCACTGGCTTTTTCGTTAGCCTTAATTTCATAATTTGAAATATCACCTTGACTTAACTTGTCATTAAAATCGTGATTTAAATTATTACTAGAGTTTTTACAACTCTCCTCCTCTAAAGGAGTTTGATTTGGAACTTTTAAAAGTTCATTGACGCTTTCACTGGCCTGTTGATTTGGAATCCGTAAAGATTCACTAGCACTTTCAGAAGCCTGTTGGTTTAGAACCTTTTTGTTCTTGGCATATCCACTAGTCGTTTGGTTTGGAACCTTGAGCTCATTACCTGTGGATTGGAGGCTATGACTTATGACTCTTTTTTTCTTTTTGTCAAGACTTACGACAATCACTCCATCTTCTTGGTCTAGTGCTTTAGATTCTCGGACATTTTTACTAACCCTATTTGAGCCATCATAGCTATCCTCTTGTGAAGGAGTTGGGCATTATGACCTTCCCATAGAGGCCATTTCACCTTCATCCTTCATCCTTTTGGCACCAGAGGTTTTTCCTCTTTGTTATTGTGAGCCAAGAATTTCTCCTTCGATTTTTTGTTAGCCTTTTTTGAACTAACCAGTTCTTTTGAACTCGTTGGCTTCTTCTTGGGACATTCTGATGAAATATTCTGATGAAATATTCTGATGAAATATTCCCTTAAGATTTACATTGCCAACATATAACATCTAAAGATGTTATGAATTTTCTTTTCATCCCAAAGAGACTAGAGCCATTGCTCTCAAAGTCTTTACTCCCTTTCTCACTTTTCCTTGTCCATTATTTCTGAGTGTGACCCTGCTTCTTGCAGATCCACCATAGATTATTTTTGGTAGCAAGATCCATTTTCAATATCTGACAATTCACGAGACAAAGAGTCAACTACTATATTTTTATTAGAAGAGATATATTCAATATCAAATTTATAGTAACTAAACCATTCTTGCAATCTTAAAAGTTTAGTTTGCGTAGCCTCTTTAAGATTAAGATTCATAAAACTTTTTACATAGGTTGAATATGTTCGAATTACAAACCTTTTTGGAGCAAGGAAGATGTAAAAAGCTTTTATATCATTTTTTACTGCTAACACTTCCTTTTCGTGGATTGGATAATTAATTCAACTACTTTAAAGGTCTCAGAACAACACTTACAAATCCGTTCTGGTTTTCTACCTTTGATTTTTAATGCTGCTCCCCAATACTTATCTGAAATATCTACCTTTAAGATTAACTCATCTACATCTGAAGGTAAATTTAAACAAGGAAAATTTTTCATTTTTTCTTTTACCTGGATGATAGCTTAAGTGTCTTCATCATTCCAAAACTAAGAATTTTTATTAGAGTTCTTAGCAATTCTTCCTAGGTATTTGGAAAGATTTTTCACAAGCTGCCTAGAATAATTAGCAAGTCCACAAAAATATTGTACCTGTTTTCTATCCTCTAGTCTATCAGAAAAATTAATAAGTTTTTCGGAAATGTGACTTTGTAACTTAATCTTACCTTTTTCAATTTCCATTCCCAAAAGCTTTATTTTTTCCATAACCATTCTATCTTTCTTTATGATAGAATCATACCTTTATGTTTGAATATATCAATCACTTGTTCAAGGTGACTCATGTGTTATTTTTTATTTTTACTGAAAACTAGCACACACGTAAAAAATTTTCAATGCTTTAAAGGCATCGTCCATTTTACATTGAAATACACCTGGAGCTTGCTTCAGGCCGAATGACATTATCAACCATTCATACATTCCTTGTAGAGTATTGAAAGTTGTTAAGGGTATAGATTCTTTTTCCATCTTTACATGCCAATATCCATTTTTACGGTCAAATTTAGAAAAGATATATGGTTGTTTAAGACTTACCCTATCTATGATATCTCTTGTCGTTGGGATCTTAAAACTATCATCTTTAGTGACTTTATTTACCTAGCAATAGTCTATAACCATTCATATTTTTCCTCACACCTGTTCTACATGATTGATTACCATAAATGCTGGACTTGAATGTGGAAGACTATTATCTCTAATCAATCTTTTTTGAGCAATTCAGGAATTTGTTTGTCAAATTCCTTTATCATCTCATTTGTATATACTATATTTCTAGATCTAATGATAACATTGGGATCCTTTAGTTCTAATTTTGCAATGATATTATTTAGAACTCATAATTTTAGCGGATCATCACTAAAATTATCAACTAACTTGATAAGAAACTTATCCTACTTAGTTTCTTTCAGCTGAGGTTGTGCAATAGGTTTTTCTATTACACCCTATGCTTTGAAGCACAATTATTCATACCATGAGGTACCATCTAACTCTTGATCAGAGCCAAATAGACAATATATCCAAGTATCACCATGCTGAGCTCGCACTCTGAAAGCTAGTTCACACGGTATAGATCCACATAATTCTGAAATCTTATCCAGATAAAACCCAAATTTTAATTTATTTTTTGGATTAGTCAAAGGTGTGATATTTACACCTCCCAACGAGATGTACAAAAGGCCTATTTTCCTTTTTCCTTTTTAGGAAAATATTTCCTAAAATAATATTTGCATTAAGATCAGGAAATGTCAGGATCTTATCAATAGTAAATCTTTGTCCACTTATGATAACAGGAACTTGTTGTGTGAAGTGCATCACCAAGTTCATTTCTCCACCCGCCATTCTTAATATCATAGGTTGGGTCAATGGTTTCAACCATTCATCAAGGAGTGCATTTGGTCTTGCACCACTGATCGTTGCACCTGTGTCAACTAACACATCCAAAGAATAATCATAATAACTACAAAATTTAAATGTCAAAGCAATATATATACTCAAACCTGATTCCTTTGTACTAAATATTTTTGTTGATGCCATGGTAGTTGGACTTACCATCTTCCATATTTCTTTAAAAGATATGGAATGTTGTAGAAAAAATTTTTGAATTTCCTTGACAACCTTAGGAACAAAAGTTAAATGCTCGATTACTCTTATACTATCCCGACTTTCTTCATCTTCATAGACAGGTAGGCTAAAAGTTTCGTATCCTATAATTTTCTACCTTTTGAAGATGATTGTGTATCCTCTTCACTCTAGGATTTGTGGTATTAATCAATCTAAAGACTATCCTAGTGTGATATGCTAAATATTTAGCCTGTGAATTTATTCTATTCATATTCATAGATTTAATTCTTAATGACAATGAATTACCCAAACACCTATCACTCAAAGACATCATGTAATTGGGATAGGTCTGAAACCAAACTAGACCATTGACTAGGTTAGTTTGGACCCTCTGATATCAGCTGATCTTGATATAAGTTCCATCTTTTATCTAATACAACTGCTATCACAGGACTATCTATTAGCAAGTCAAACAGTGGTATAAGTCCCACTTGGACTAGACCGATATGAATATATTTGTATGTACCTTTTGATTTGTTTACCATCTCTCTTATCTTTTGTATGTTAATCAAAGGTACGTCCAATATTTCTAGTTATGTACTAGAAACCTGAGCTATCGATTCTGATTGGGAGACATCTACTATAGATTTGAAACTAAACTTGGATTTGCTATAAATAATATTGATGTCTACTTTTGAAAGTTTCCACTCTAGACAACTTCTAGACGGATCATCATACTGGAAAGACTCTTCTTGTACCAGAGATGTATCTAGGGGGATCATCTCTACATCCATGGGCCTTATGTTGCATTCATCATGAATAGTTGGGTTATCTAAAAATCAGATTCATCTATATCAGTTTCATACTCAGAAACTACTTCATAAACTGAATCTATTTCAGAATTTATGTCAGAATATTCTTCTTCTTCTATTGGCTCATAGACTAGATTCTCATCTTCAAAGAAAATTCTTCTAAGATTTTCTTTCCACTTGTTCTTTTGTGGACAAGCATTTGTTTTATGGTTTTCCTTGCGGACAATTAAGGGCTTTACAATATTTTTTCTTAAATGCTTTTATCATATCTTTGTCCCTAAGGTTATCCCTTCTCCTAATAAACCTAGAAGGTCTACTAGACCTCTTCCTGTTGTTTCAATCACTCCTCGATATTCTTCTTTTTCTATATCCTTCAAATTTTGTCTTTTTAGTATGACAAGAAGAACATCATGTTTCATATCTTTCCTCAGTTCTTGATCCTTATTCATTTCCTGCAGCATATCTATATCTACCAAGAACATATTCAATCTGAGAACAACAACTCTTGTTCAAATAAGGAAGACGCTTAGCATTCTGCCTTACTTGGAGTTCAGTACATGCCTTTCTCATGGCATACCTTACTGCTTGTATCTTTCCTCTTAATCCATCAACCACTTTGACTTCATTCAAAAGGAGGTTATAGGCATTCTTTGCTACTTCCAGCCATGGTTCTGGAAGCTTAGCAAAAAATAATGTTGACATGTAATTTTGGCATTTATATCTAAATTATAATAATATTTTTGAAACTCATATGCATAGTTGTCAAAATAACACATGTCACATATATGTAGTTCATCAATGCCATTAATGATTATTCTCTTTCTAAAGATTCAGTTGATATTGAGAAACCACAAAATTCTCTTTTCAATGCATCTACGATATAGCTAGCACCTCATTTATAAGAATTGCTTTTCTAATTTCATCTCTAATAGAGGTTTGGACAACTAGCTGATCCTAAAATTTTTGAGCATTGGCTACCATAGTGGCTTTGCATAACTTGTAGGTGGCCTCAGTTGAGTAGCTACCAACTCTGGTTGTAAACCTAATCATAGTAATCAACTCATCTATTTTTTTCATACGCATACTTTTCACAATCTATATTTAGAAAGGCTGATGGGGGTGATAACTGGCCTTAATAGATTATGTAATACCCAATGCTTGGAATGTTAGAGTTGATATGTGTTTGTTTATTTTTCTGAAGAATCTTACCATGTGTATAACTATTTATGCATGGTAGATAATCTAGAATGTTATGTTGAGTATAGATTACTCCTATAATGATTATATATTGAGACATGATGAGTTATGAGTGATTTTGAGGTGTTAATCATGTGTATGTATAAGTTGATTGAGTTTGGACAAGTTAAAATGGAGAAAATATGAGAATTTTCCACACATCAATTATTCGTGGGGTTGAAGATACCTTTCACTGCCATAAAGATAGTTTTCACAGGAATGAAAGATCTTTCACCACCAAGAGAATATTTTCTGCATAATTTTACCATCAATTATTCATGGGGGTGAAGATACCTTTTACCGCTATAAAGATATCTTTCACCACCATGAAGATACCTTTCATTGCCATGAAGATAGTTTTCATAGGAGTGAAAGATCTTTTACCACGGTGAGAATATTTTCTGTGAAATTTTCATTTTCCTAAGAAATTGACTTTCACAGGTATGAATGCTTTATTCACGGGCGTGAAGCCTCGAGTTTATATAAGCCTGAACCTGTTTCTTTCATTTTCAGCTCAACCATTTCGTCCTTCTTCCTTTCTTTCTTCATAAATACACTTCACCCACTCATGAATTCATTAAATTCTATTCTCAAACACTTATTTCATCTCCATTAACACAAGAATCAAGAGTCAAACCTTCAAGAACATCAATATTTCATATTTCTTAAGGATTCTCCATTTCTAGGAATTCAAGGTATTTATTCCAAACTCACTTCTAAGTTTAAGATAAGTTAATTAATGGTTAGAATAGATGAATATAAGTTAAGTATTGATGTTTAAGAGCATCATTAGTATTTATTATGGATTATAAGCAAGATATGTATGGATTTAGGATTTTGGGTGAATAGTAACTATTCATCCCAATCTTCCATATTTCCTTAATAAGTGATTAAATTAATGTTAAAAAATATATTAGGATTCTAAAAGTTGATTAGAACCGTAAAGATTTATCTTGTATGAGTATGATACGGTAAAAACCCTAATTATAAGTATTTGGGGAATTGTCATAGGAGAGGAGAATTCAAGGAAACAGAGGAGATTATTGAATGTACAAGTAATTGAGAGAAATACAAGGATAAATTGCTTTAAGGTAAGTATAAACATTGCATATGCATATTGTTTCTTTGGAATTAATTGTTCAATCCTTTCAAATGTTCATGTATAAGATTCTCATATTTTGAAATATTGTATTGTGAACCTATTAAATGAAAATCCCCATAATGTTCTCAAACCAATGATAAATTGTTCCATTTAATCACTTTATATATTATAAATGACTTGGTCATTCTTCCTTGGACCAAGCTCATATAAAACCTATTTGTTAACTTGAATGAATTCATGTTTATATGTTGATGGTCTTGTGACCAATATGATTCTTGTGAAATCCAAGCTATATGGCCCATGATATGTATATGTATAGAATGCTCTTCCCAATGAGAGTAAATTCATTGGTCTATTGTGCACTTTGGGAACCTAGCTGATAGGAGAGGGGATCATAAGCTCTAGGCATATGCCTGGCCAAGCATATGTTTTGCGATAAGGTAGTAAGGCTACTGATGCGCTTTGTTGTGATAAGGTAGCAAAGATACTGATGCACTCTGACAGTTCTATCGTATGATTTAATAGTGCTATTTGATTGTGAGCACTTATGTTCTTGTTAGCATAACCTTATGATATTTCCATATCCATGTTCCTTTGGCTTGACCTTTACTTTGCATGTTTATATCTTACTGAATTGAAGGCTCACTCCTCTTCTGTGGATTTCAGGTGATAGTGTAGCTCGAGAAGGAGCTAATATAGAAGACAGAGCTTCTTGATTCATTCCTCCAAGAAGACTCTATGTAATTCTTTTGAGATATATTCATTAGTTTGTATTATGGTATTGTATATATATGAGGAGTATACTCTAGAGCTCCGTAGTTAGATGTTAAGGATGATATTATTTTGATGTCTGAATTGTTACAATTTGGGCTGCCCTTGTTCCTTATTAATGTGGGATGTATCTTTTGATCTGTAAGGAACAAGAGGGAATCATATGATGATGAATGTATATGTATGAATGGTGATTGCATGAATCATAGAAATGAGTATTTATAATGATAACTATATATGATGTGGATATGTATTGTGTATGAGATCTAGGTTATGAGTGTTATACGGATTTATGGTGGTCTTAAGCCTACCCTTGCCCTAGGATCGTCGCACCATTGAAGTTGGGGTGTGACAAATCCTCTCGTAGATCGCAAAAGGAGAGAAGACATGCCATATCTAATGACTATATTATATATCTAACTAAGGAAGGATGCAATCTAGGAAATGGATAAGATCTTGCCTCCTTCAAGGAAGATATTATGAGTGACAAGTCATCTCAATGGTTAGAAGCTATGAAATATGAGATAAAATCCATGAAAATTAATAAGTTTCGAGACCTAGTAGAATTATCTGTTGGAGTTAAGCATATAGGTTGTAAATGAGTTTGTAAGACTAAGACCGACTTAAAGGGTAATATTGAAAGGTTCAAACCCTGACTTATCGCTAAAGGCTTTATTTAAAAGGAGGGAGTGCAGTTTGACAATATATTTTCTCTAGTCTCAAAGAAAGACTCATTAAGAATTGTTTTGGCCCTTGTAGCTCATTATGATTTAGAACTACACCAGATGGATGTAAAAACTGCATTCCTTAATGGTGACTTGCATGAAGAACTTTTTATGACACAATAAGAAGGGTTTGTGTTAAAAGGCAGGGAACACATGGGATGTTGGCTAAATAAATCCATATACGAATTAAAACAAGCATTGAGACAGTGGTATCTTAAATTTGATGAGGTGATAACAATGTTTGGTTTTAAAGAAAATGTGATAGATCAATGTGTATATCTTAAGGTTAGTGGGAATAAGTTTATTACCCTCGTTTTATATGTGGATGATATTCTATTATCCAATAGTGATTTAGATAGTTGTACGAGACCAAAAAATTTCTATCAAGCAAATTCGAGATGAAAGACCTTAGTGAAGCCTTTTATATCATAGGCATTGAAATTCATCGAGATCGGCATCATGGGATCATAGGTTTATTCCAAAATGCATATATTGAAAAGATGCTTAAAAGATACAACATGCATAATTGCTCCCTAACTATTTCCCCTATTGTCAAGGGTGATAAGTTTAACAAATTTCAGTGTCCTAAAAATGAATTAGAACGTGCCCAAATGCGGCTTGTTCCCTATGCTTCGGTGGTTGGGAGTATAATATATTCTCAGGTATATATATGTCCTAATTTAGCATTTGTTGTTGGCCAGCTTAGCCGATATCAAGCAAATATAAGAATGGATTATTGGAAAGCAGCTAAGAAAGTTTTACGTAATTTGCAAGGGACAAATAATTACATGCTTATTTACAAAAAGTTAGATAATCTTGAATTCATTGTTTATTCTGATTATGATTTCTTTGGATGTATCGATAGTAAGAAATCCATATTAGGTTACATATATATGCTTGCAAGGGGACTAATCTCATGAAAGAGTGCAAACAATCAATAAGAGCATCTTTCGTGATGCAAGCAGAATTCGTAGCCTACTATGAGGCTACTACTCAAATAGCCTGGTTAAAGAATTTAATACCGGGACTAAAAGTTATAAACAACATTTCAAGACCACTTACTTTGTTTTGTGATAATAAAACTATTGTTTTCTTCTCCAAGAATAATAAATCAAGTGGTGGATCCAAATATATTGACATTAAGTATCTTGTTGTTAGAGAAAAAGTCAAGGATCATACTATAGCTATACAACACATTAAGTCCAGAGTTATGTGAGTTGATTCCTTAACGAAAACTTACCACCCAATCTCTTTAAAGAGCATGTTGCTGGCATGGGTTTAATTAATAATTTATGATTTTACAGATGATGAAAATATGTGAGACAATAAAGTAAAGCTTATATTGTGTATTGACTTTCATTTATTTAACGAGTATTTGCTTATCTTTTATGATGCCCACATTACTTTCTCTAAGCAAATAGCTAATGGTGGACCTATGAATAATGATGATGAATGTTAGGAAGACTACCAATACTATAATTGGTGGGGGTTCTGTGACAAAAATTATTATATGACTACATCGGTTTGATTTGGTGCTTATAATTAAACAATGTTTTTAATGAAAGATATTTTGGCCAAACTAAAGTGTGTGCTTTATCATGAAACTCCTGTAAAAAGCATTCTAGCCAAGTCGAAGAATATTAATTAATTTGGGCCATATAGATTTGTCTATATAACCCACTTATTATGTGGCCTATAATTAACTATTTATTTAAACCTAAAGCACATTCAATATTAATATTTTTGAAAACTTTAGAGGTGTCAATTTTTGATGTAAAGACTTTTTTTTATAAATAGGTTAGGGTTTTAGTCCCAATGATCACCTCAAGAAACTAAAACACTCTAAAATTCTATCATAAGATTTGAGGTAGATTGTTAAAGTCCAAAACCCAATTTCTCCAAAGCTTCCGCATCAAGATATCTGCACATCAAATCTGTAAGTTAAAGAACTATTATTTTATATGAATTTATTAATCTACGAGATTGTGTTTTTGACTTGTTGAACACTTTAGTCTACCATATAATTATCATAAACAAAAAAATACTAATAATTGAATAATAATAAAAATAGTTGAAAGTGATTCAATAACAATAAAATTTAATTTACAGCAATTAAATAAATTATTTAATATATTAAATATTATTATCTATCTGAATATAATGTTTTTATAATGTCTTCTAAAATTAACTATTATTCTATTAAATGATGATATTTTGATAAGTATTTATTATTGTTTTCCTCTTATTGCATCAATACCTTGTTTTAAAAAAAATTAGTAAAAGATATTATTTCATTTTATATATTATGTGAATTAATATTTTTTTTTAAATGTAGCTATTTGTTAAAATAATTGAATATTTACTAATTTAAATTATTGAATATTTATTATAAAAAAATTATCGGTACATTTATTTATCCTTTTTTTTATTTTTAATATCAAAATATATATTTTTGTGAATAATTTTTTTCTAAAAGTTATTTATTCTAATCATTTTTACAAATTAAAAAAAAAAAAACTCATTATAAATTATTAAATTAGAAATTCATAAAATTTGTAACCTTTTTTAGACTTCCCATTTATTTTTTTCCATTTTTAAATCTCATACAGATTTGTTTATTTAAGTTTAATTATAACTATTAATATATATATAATTTTTAAAATAATTTATTAATTCAATTTTATTTTAATCACTTTTAATTTTTTAATGTTTGCTGGAGAACTACAATCTCTTCTTTATATTATAGGTATGTTTTATTTTTTTTTCCTTTTAAATATATTTTCCCACTATTAAATATTATTATTCTTTATAATTTAAAGTTTTTTATTATGCAATTTTATTGTTACTATTTTTATTTATTATATTAAATATAATTTATTTTATTTTCTCAATATAATTTTTTAATTACTTTATTATTTTATATTAAAATAATTAGATTGAATATGTCATCTTCTCCATCCAACCTTCCCAATAATGAAAACTTGATAGATATACCAATACAATTAAACATTAATTGATCAGGTATTTACTTATTTACAAATTTTATTAGTATGTAGAATAAAAAAAAATAATAATAAATTTATATTTATGTAACAATGCGTGAATATTATGCTTATAGTTTACAGATATATAATAGAGAGGATATAATTTTATTAAGAGGAGGACGTTTATTTCAAAAATTTATAATTGATGGAAGAAATATTAGATTTTATCCGACGTAATTAAAAGGAATTAAGGTATGAAATATATATAGGAATAAAAAGTATTGTTGATCATCGTAATATAATTTTAATAATATAGAAAAATCAATAATAATATTGCCATCTAACTTTGCTGGAAATCCAAGATATATGACAAACATTATCATGATACTATGATTATATGTAAATTTTATGGACACTCAGATTTATTTATAACATTTACATGCAATCCGCTATGGTCTGAAATTCAACGTATACTAGATTAAATACTTGGTCAAAGACTTGAAGAAAGGCAAGATACTATTTTTACAGTTTTTAAGATGAAAGTGTCACACCCCAAAACTAAAAGTGTGATGGTCTTAGGGTAAGAGTAGACTTAAGGTTAGTATAAACCCATAGAATCCAAACCTGGATCAACAATCATTAATAATATTTTATAACCATATAATATACTTCAATAGATAGATAATCCATCAATACAATATTACTTGTTTCTTATCGATCAAAAGACAAAATATAATTATCAATAAGGAACAAGGATTTCCAATAAGCTAAATCATATCTCAATTTTAATACCATTCAATCTATAGAGCCACTACGATTAATATTCTAAAATAATACAAAACATCATATAATTACCAAATCAATACATTAGTTTCTTAGATAGAGAAAAATAATCAAGAAACTCTGTCTATCCTGTCAACAGGTTCTCTAGCACTTGAAATCCACAATAATAAAAAAAAAAGAATGAGTCAAAAACTCAACAAGTTATGTAGATAAAATAATACTTAGGGTTTTACATTGATTGATCAAAGAATAGATCGATTTCGATATATATATAAATATAATAGTAACAATGGTTTATGAACAATAATAATACATTTAATGATATATATTTACGTGCCTACAAAGAAATAGCACACATTAATGTGATGATAGAACAACCATTATATCTATAACATCCATCCATCGATATACTACGATCTCATACCATACGTATGCTTGATCAGAACTGTGATACCCTACATGCTCATTAGGTGAAATTGCATGAATAGAGAAATGAATTGTGAATCGGGTGGGAATTTTTTGAAAATTCTCATAAGTTTGAATGTCAAAATTGATATAGGGCTATTAAAATTGGATGTGTAAATTACTTATAGGATTTTATTTGAAATGAAAATGAGGTCATTAAGATGACTAATTAATTAAACAAAGTTAAGAGCTCTAATTATGTACTTGTTGAGCATATGTTAGAATTTGATTTTTAATTAAATCATAAAATGGAATTTGATTAGATTTTCTTTTCTATCATTTAATTACATGATTAATGGGTAAATTAAAATTAGTTAGAATTATTTTTAAATTGTGAAATTATTTAAGACAAAATGGCAAAAGGGTAAATAAGAGAAACTATAGGCCTAATTATGAGATGAGTAGGTTTTGTATATAAAGAACACTTAGAAGAAAAAAAACTTCATCTTCTCCATTTGCTTTGGCCAGACTTCATATCCACCATAGTCAACCTCCATTTTTCTTCATGTATCACTTAAATCTTATGCTCTAACCAAAATTCCTTCACAAATAAATATCATCTCTTTACCTAATCAAGCTTTTTGGCCTTAGAAGAAGTTTTTAAGCAAGTTTTCTTCAAGAGGTAATTTCTAGAACTTATTCTTTTGTTGAATTTTATTGATGTATATGGTGATTTAGAGATTTTATAGAGATTCTATGGAGTTAGAATTGTCAAACTCATAATGGTTTGATAGATATATTAGGGTTTGGGAATTATGAAATTTCTGAATTATGAAATTCCTTATTATAAGCAGAAAGTTGGACTACCAATTTTGTGGCCTTAAGTTCAGAATTTGGAAATCTATGAAACATCAAAGTTGTTCATTTAGGTCTTAATTAAATTCTTGTAGAAGGATTTTGATAGAATTGGTCGGTGCTATGAGTTATGGGTTAATAATTGAGAATGACTCAGAATATTGAGCAGACAGGAAACCCTACTGTTTTTTGATAGTTTAAGGACTTAAATGACAGAATTTGGAAAATTGCTGAACATAAGAAATGTTAATTTATATGTCATCTAAATTCTTGTAAAAGGATTTTACAATTAGTAGTGTACGAAATTATTTATAGGAGAGATAATACAGTCTGTCCGGATGAGAGTTGCAAGGTTATAGGTTTGACTTTAAAAGTCCACCATTAATTGTACAATACCCAGATTGAGCTGAATTTTGGATATATTAGAAATTAAGATGTCTAGGTTCATTAGAAAGAATAATAGAAGTAATTGGATAAGTGTAGCTCAAAATATAAGAACTTGAGTCAAGACTGTCAGTCTATAAAAAAGACCTTAAGTTGCATATTAATAAGTTTAATGTGCTATCTTGTATTATAAATTAAGTATTGTATTATTTATAGCTTCAAGAGGCAAAGAGAAGAAAAAGGAAGGTGAGGAATACCATCATTCCTTTTCCCTTTATTAGAGGAATTTGCTTGGATTTGAGCTTAAGGTGAGTAATGTACATATCATTTTACTTGTTATTGTGAATTCATGGTTGAATTGACATTTATTGTATTCTTTGGTACCATGGCCAAAACCTTATTGATTTTTACTTGCATTACCAATATTTTATTTGATTTGTTGAAACCCTTGAATTATTTGTTTAAAGACTAATAGTACATTTTATTATCAAAGAACCATATTTGATTAAATTATGGAAAGCTTGACTTTTCTTTGACTTTCCATAAAATTGATACTTGATTAAGTTTTTGGAAAATTGAAACCATACCCTTTGTTATTGACCTAAAGGTGATTCAATTTATATTATACTAAAAATTATTAGCCATTGGGAACAAAAAGGTATATTTTTGGCCGAATTTTATTTCAAAGCACATTTGGTGCAACTTTTTGATTTATTTGTATATTCATTTGATTATGCAATATTCTTTCTTTGAATATGCATATAATTGGT
>CANXYC011811933.1:0-10000 GCA_948193065.1 Aleurites moluccanus
TCGAAGAAGCTTTATTGTAATTATTCTTTTGAGATACTTTGTATAATTATTAATGATATTGTGATATCATATGTATTGGAGTATATTCTAGAGCTCCGTGGTTAGTCAATTAGAGGATGATAATATTTTGATGTATGAATGGTTATCTTTTAGGATATCTTGTTCCTTAGTGATGAGAGATGCATCTTTGGATCAGTAAGGAACAAGAGAATATTATTCATGGAATGATATGGTAAAGAAATGATTTATGCTTAAATGGATTATGATATGTTATAGCATGATATAAATATATTATATAATTGTATGTAAGATTCGGAATGTGGTAGTTCTACGGGTTTATGGTGGCCTTAAGCCTACCCTTGCCCTAGGACCATCACACCACTGGAGTTGGGGTGTGACAAGTCATGTCTTATTTTCCATGACTATAAAAGGGTTTTTCTTATAAATGCTTTCGATAATTTAGGTTTCAAGATGTGGCACAAGCAGTACTAAAAATTGAAAGTGGTGGCAATTACGATTGAATGTGGCAACACCTAGTGGTATAACAGGCTGCAACTACATATTTTTATTGAAGCAGTACCATTTGCATAGGTTTTCTTAATTTTACTAAAAAATGTTTGTTTTAAAAGAAGAAAAATTAATTAATCTTGGTATTTTGCTTGAGCTTCAAGCCTCATGTCACGGGTTCCCTTGGCTCACTAGATATATAACCCCTAAACTATTTTAGGAGAAAAACTACGGAAGAAGAGCAGTTTTGTGTTGTTTCCCTTTACTACAAAAGGTTTTTTTTTTTTAAATGCTTTTGATAATATTGGTTTCAGGATGCTATATAAGTGAAGAAACTTGGCCATACCAAGTAGTGAACGAGGCATCACCCAAGGGTATAATTCGCAACACTTTAGTATTTTAATGGAAGCAGTATCATTTGCACAATTTTCCTTATATTTAATTATAAATACTTGTTTTAAAAGAAGCAAAATTAATTATTCTAGAGATTTTGCTTCAGCTCCAATGCTCATGTCATGGTTCCCTTGGCTCGCCAGATATAACCCCTAGACTATTCTAGGAGAAAAACTACAGTCGAAGAGCAGTCATGTCTTGTTTTCCTTGACTTAAAATGGTTTTTCTTATAAATGATTTCAATAATATAGGTTTTAGGATGCGACATAAGCAACACCAAAAATTAAAAGGGGTAACAAATACGATTGAATATGGTGGCACCTAAAGGTATAATGGGCGGCACTTTTGTATTTTAGTGGAAGCAATATCATTTGCACAGGTTTCCTTTGTTTTACTAAAGAATGTTAGTTTTAAGAGAAGCAAAATTAATTATTCTTGGGATTTTGTTTGAGCTTCGAGCCTCATGTCATGGGTCCCTTGGCTTTCAAAATATAAACCCTGGATTGTCCTAGGAGAAAAACTATGGTCGAAGAGCAGATATGTCTTGTGTTTCTTAACTATAAAAAGGTTTTTTTTTTTTTTTTTTTTTTTTTTTATAAATTCTTTTAATAATATATGTTTCAAGATGTGAAACAAACAATACCAAAAATTGAAAAAACGGCAGATACGATTGAATATGGCAGCACCTAAAGGTATAATGGGCGACACTTTCTTACTTTTATGGAAGCAATACAATTTGCATATGTTTCCTTAATTTTACTCCAAAAAGTTCATTTTGAAAGAAGCAAAATTAATTATTCTTAGGATTTTGCTTAAGCACTGAGCCTAATGTCATAGGACCCTCGACTCATAAGATATAACCTCTAAACTTTTCTAAGAGAAAAACTACGATCAAATATTAGTCTTGTGTTGTTTTCCTTGACTATAAAAGGGTTTTTTTTTTTTAAATGCTTTTGATAATATTAGTTTCTGGTTGTGACACAAGTGATGAAGCTCGACGATACTAGCAATTTAACGGGGCCATATTGAAGGGTATAATTTGCGACACTTTAGTATTCTAATGCCAGCAGTACAACTTGCACAAGTTTCCTTAATTTTAATCATAAATATTTGGTTTAAAAGAAGCAAAATTAATTATTCTAGAGATTTTTCTTGAGCTCCATACCTCACGTCACGGGTCTCATGGCTCGCCAGATATAACCCACAAACTGTCTTGGGACAAAACTACAGTCGAAGAGCAGTCATGTCTTATTTTCCTTGACTGCAAAAAGGTTTTTCTTATAAATTCTTACCATAATATAGGTTTCAGGACATGACACAAGCAACACCAAAAATTGAATGACGCGACAACTACGATTGAATACGGCGACACCAATTATTATAACGAACGACACTTGTATATTCTTATAAAAATAGTATCATTTTCATAGGTTTCCTTAATTTTAATAAAAAAATGTTCATTTTAAAAGAAGCAAAATTAATTATTTTTAGGATTTTGCTTGAGCTCTAAGCCTCACATAATGGGTCCCTTGACTCGCCAAATATAACTTATAGATTGTCCTAGAGAAAAACTATGATTGAAGAGCAATCTTGTATAGTTTTCCTTGAATATAAAAGGGTTTTTCTTATAAATTCTTTTGATAATATTGGTTTTGGGATACGACACAAGTGATGAAGCTCGGCCACACAAATAATTAAATGGGGCGGCGCCCAAAGGTATAACTTATGGCATTTTAATATTCTAATGGAAGTAGTACCATTTGCACAAGTTTCCTTAATTTTAATCATAAATATTGGTTTTGAAAGAAGCAAAATTAATTATTATAGAGATTTTGCTTGAGCTCCAAGCCTCATAAACTGTCTTAAGAGAAAAATTATGGTCGAAGTGCAGTCATGTCTTGTTTTCCTTGACTATCAAAGGGTATTTCTCATAAATGCTTTTGATAATATAGGTTTCAAGATGCAACACAAATGGCTCCAAAAATTGAAAGAGGCAACAACTATGATTGAATGTCGCAGCACCTAAAGGTATAATAGGTGGCACTTGGGTATTCTAACGAAAATATTACCATTTGCACTGGTTTCCTTAATTTTACTAAAAAAATTTGTTTTAAAGGAAGCAAAATTAATTGTTCTTTAGATTTTGTTTGAGCTTCAAGCCTCACGTCAGGGGTCTCTTATCTTACCAGATTTAAACCCTAGACTGTTTGAGGAGAAAAAATATGGTTGAAGAGAAGTCTTTTCTTGTTTTTATTGACTATAAAAGGGTATTTTTATTTGTAAATTCTTTTGATAATATTGGTTTTGGGATGCAACACAAGTGATGAATCTCAGCGGCACCAACAATTTAACAAGGCGACACCGAATGATATAACACGTGACACTTTAGTATTCTAATGGAAGTAGTACCATTTGCATAAGTCTCCTTAATTTTACTCATAAATATTGGTTTTAAAAGAAGCAAAGTTAATTATTCTAGTGATTTTGCTTGATCTTCATACCTCACATCACTAATTATTTAATGATAATAAATGCTTGAGCTCTAAAATTAATTATTCTAAATATTTTGCTTGAGCTCCAAAATTAATTATAAATGCTTTCAATAATATTGGTTTCAAGACGTGACACAAGTGATGGAGCTTGACGGAACCAATTATTTAACGAGGCGGCACCCAAAGGTATAACTTGCATATCTTTAGTATTCTAATGGAAGCAGTACCATTCGCACAAGTTTCCTTAATTTTACTCATAAATATTGGTTTTAAAAGAAGTAAAATTAATTATTCTAAACACTTCATCACCCTTCTTACTCTTTTTGACGCTTGATCGATAGTTCATATGTCCCTTGGCGGGCCAAATATAACCCCTAGACTATCCTAAGAGAAAAGCTATAGTTGAAGAGCAATTTTGTCTTGTTTTCCTTGACTATAAAAGAGTTTTCTTGTAAATGCTTTCGATAATATAGGTTTTTTGATGTGAAAGGTGGTAACAACAATTGAATGAGCCGGCACCCACTATTGAAATTGACGGCACTTAAAGTTATAACAGACACCACATGGGTATTCTTATATAAACAATACTATTTTTATAAGTTTTCTTAATTTTACTAACAAATATTGGTTTTAAAAGAAGCAAAATTAAATATTCATGTCGATATAGGATCTTGCTTGAGCTTTAAGCCTCACATCACCGATCCCTTAGCTCGTTAGATATAACACCTAGACTATCTTATGAGAAAAACTATCGTCCAAGAGCAGTCTTGTCTTGTTTTCGTTGATTATAAAATGGTTCTTCATATAAATTCTTCTCATTCTGTCTCTCTCAATAAAACCTAATCTCTCTCAATATTTCTCCAAACGAAGCAAAGAAAAGAGAAGCTCTCTAGAAAATGAAAGTGAGTCTAACCTCCTTAATTTTCTTTGTGCTTATGATTTTTACCTCCTTAATTTGATATGTAAATTATATAGTTTTATTACCTGTCTGATAGTCTAATTGCCACTTTTACTGAGATTTCAACCTTGTCTGTTGCTGGGCAATTCTTATGAAGGATTTATTTTGTCCACTCTTAGTATTAACAGTTGATGTCACTAACTAATGCACTAGTTCGATTAGTTGTTTACTAACAAATATTAGTAATTCCTAGATCTCAAACTTATTTGCTTTAAAGGCAACACACACTATAAAGTGAATCTTACGATACTTGTTTGAATTTCTTGTTAGTCATTCTAGTGATAAGGTGTAATTACAATTTTGTCTAAGGGATTGAACATGCACAATGATCTCAGAATATCTATCGACTAGTTAATGAATTCAATGTTACTAGTTTTTTTAATGCAAAGTTACAAGTTTTGTTGATAATCTGACTAGTTATTGTAGGCAATGTTACTACTTTTTGGAATGCAACCTTACATGTTTTGATGAGTATTTGACTAGTTAGTGAAAATAATCTTACTAGTGTGTTGGTTGCAATCTTAAAAGTTATGATGATCACTGGTCAAATATTTTTATTTTGGATGCTGGGTGGATTCTAATTAGCATTAAGATTTGGTTTATTCTTTTTAGTTAAATAGCTTGGATAGGTTAAGCTTCTAAGAATTTATATAGGGAATATTATTCAAACAAACACATAGAAACACCCAATTGATTTTTGTTGGAAAGTTAGATTTTGAGATATTATAGCAGAGAAAATACAGAAGACATCTTCAACACACTCCTCCTCTGGAGAAAATAAGGTGTGCTCAATGTCTAGGAAATCAAGACAATATGGCTGAGAGTTTGAGTTGAATTGTGGCATTGTCAAAGTCATGGAAAGGAAATCACATTTTCAAGGGAATTTAACAAGCAATGGATTTAAATTCACTGCTTGGTCAGGAATTCAATAGGAGATAAATGTAAAAATGGATGATGATGATTTAATGAATAAGTTGGTGTATTCTAAAAAAATTTCATTGCATGATTAATTTAATTGCATCATACAGATATAATTTGACAAGGAATCGAAGAGGTTTCTGGTAGTTCGTAAGCTTAGGATGATATTTTCATGGTAATTTTTTGTGATAAAGTTTATGTATTTTATGTGAACTAAGACCAGACATTAAGGATATTTTATTGTTGTTTTTAGGAATATCAAAGCAATGACATGCTAAATGATCTTAAAGTTTATGGTTGTGATTTTTATGATTCCCTCATTAAACTATGTGATTTTTATGATTCCCTCATTAAACTATGTAACTGATTTCTTGTTGTGAAAATTAGAAGAAGTGGTCAAGGATCATCAACAAAATCATTTTCTTCATCGGGAAAGTGAATAAGAGGATCATGTTTGTGATGACCTAACCTAATGTCAATGATATTCTCCGCTTTGGTTCAATACCTATATGGTTTTGTTCCTCTAGGCTTCGCCCATAAAAGGCCTTGTTGACATTGAGAAGTACTTATCACCATTTAAAGAACTTCACCTTTCTACCCCCTTCGATCTGGGATCCGACTCATTCTTGCCACCCTCCTTCACTGCACTTTTTTACCAGAGTCGCTCCTCTTTATAGGGTCGCTGGACTTGAGTCATTATAGGCTCACTAGCTTACACATGGTTTGTCCTTGAACCACGTCTACTAAAGGGGTCCATCTCTGATATCAAATGTGATGGCCTAACCCAATGTCAATGATATTTTTTCTTTAGGTTAATGCCCGTACAATTTTGTACCTTTAGGCGTTGACATTGAGAAGTACCTATCTCCATTTAAGGCACTTCACCTTTCCATTCCCATTCGATGTGGGATCCAGCTTAAAAATTACCATCCTCCTCTAGCGCACTCTTTTGCCAGAGTCACTCCTCTTTATAGACTTGATGGACTTGAGTCGTTACAATGTTCATCAGTAAAGAGATCAGTAAAAGCAAGTTCTTCAGATGTGATATCAGTTTCGGTGTTGATGCAATATGAACACCTCTCTAAGGACGTGGAAGAGCTTAAAATGCAAATGAGTAAATTGAAAATGCTTGTTGGAGCCAAAACCACTCATTTTTCTTCATGATTTACCTAGTTCTTTTGTCATATTGCGTTGGTGTATTCTGACTATGTATTGTTTGTCCTAAATTTGGGTTATTGAAGTATACACTAACTACTTTATGCCTTTGAGAAGGGTTTCCCCTTCTTATCTTTCTTCCTCATTATGAAAAATCTTGGTAGTTTCTTATGGTTGTTAGGAATTTGCATAGTTTCTTATCCCTATTCAACAATAATTTTACTAGTTGCTATGAATAATCTTACTAATTTCTTTTGCTTTTTGGTTGGGCATTGTCCTAATTTTTCTATACCTTTCAAATTGTGTTTATTAAAGGAAACATGACCAAGGAAACGTGTCCTGTGACATTCTGATTGGAATTAGCAGCAATATACCTGTGATATTTTTTTGGTTTCTAGATTAATATTATCTTACAACTTTTCTTTTTTAAAGTTGTAAGATTTCAACCTTGTCTTATGTTGGGCAATTCTTATGAAGGATTTTATATTGTTTGCCCTTGGTATTAACATTTGATATCACTAACAAGTGCATTGTGCGATAAATATTGAGATGACCACTTCATATTTACTTCAATATTACTTATTTAGGGTGAGCAAAAATTTGATTAAACCAAATTATTAGAATTAATCAAATAATTTTTGTTAATTAGGGTAGGTTAATTCAGGTAATTCGATTAATTTGGATAAAGGTATCAGTTAATTCAGCTAATTCGTGTCAGGTAGGGTATTGAAATTTTAAATCCGTTAACCGAATTAACTGATTTTTCTCTAAGCCCAATAAAATATATTTCCGGCCCAATAAACCTTATCCTTAATTTCGACCTAACAGAAATTGTACCCACACAATCTTAATTTTGCAAAGTTTCATCTTCAGTCTTTAGTCTGAAACCTTAAACGCCACTTTGCCTAAAAACCTAAACATTTCCTTCAACTCCAGCTTCTCTGCAGCTTAATTCCATCGTGCACGGTGCAGTCAATACTACTCCTTCTTCTCTCTTATTCTCCTTAATCTGAGTCTCTAACGTATTTGTCGAAACCCTAATCTGAGTCTTCGACATATTTGCCTTAGTGGTTTATCTGTGACTCTCCATTTTCAGATATCTCCAATATAATATATATATATTCTTAGTATTTATTTTCATTTTCCTCTTATATAATGCTTTTATTATCTTTTTTCCTCTATATACACACACTATCTATATTCAAGGATAATATATCTAAACATTTTTCCTTTATAGAAGATGAGGATTGAGTCGATTGTAAGGGTAAAAATAATTATAAATGAAATTGTTTTTGACTTTAAATTATTTGGGTTGGTTTTCATAAATTAGATAGGTTGAATTTTGGAAAATTTTTTCCTTATTCTTTTAATGTCAGCCAAAAGTTGAGTCGTCGTTATAATTAATATAATCTTGTTATAATTTTGGATGGAATTGGATATTTTCCAAAATTCACTTGTACAAGGAACATTTCCAAACAATTAATCATTTTGACTAAATATAGATTGGCTATTCCTTTTTCATTTGTGAACACCTATGGTTGCAGGTGTATGTTCTTGTTGCTTTATGGAGGACATTAGCACTTCATGTCTGCTCCTTGTTTCAATCCATTTGTTGCAAGAATTTATTTGTATTGCAAACATCTATAATGAGTTGCAAACATATGACATTAAGTCTGTTTTAAATTTTAAATCTCTATTATCTTGTTGTTGGATATTTTTATGGTGACTATTTTAATATTTTATAATTTTTTCTCTATATAGTTTCAGGTACCCGAATTAACAGATTAAAATAGGGTAATGGTTAATTTGGTAGTACCTTTAATTCGGTTAATTTGGGTAATAAAAAAAATATGATCACTCATTTTACTCGTTTGCTCGCCCCTACTTACTACTTCCCCCTACAATATATATATATATATATATATATATATATGTTTTAGTGTGATTCTATAGTTATAATACATGGAATTAGCTAAAAATTTTGTTAGAGTGCTTTATTTTGTTTTGCTATGATTTCTAAAATTATTATTTACTACTACTACCAGTGAGCTTTCTTTACTTACTAATTTCTAATGTTGGCAACCTTTTGAGAACTTGAAACTGAAATAGATATTTGGGAGAGCTTTGCTACCTTATCATAACACATCATCAGAACGCATCAGTAGCCTTGCTATTTTATCGTGACACATCATCAGAATGCATTTGTAGCCTTGCTGCCTTATCGTAACACATATCAGAATGCATTAGTAGCCTTGCTACCTTATCGTAACACATATTAGAACGCATCAGTAGCCTTGTTACCTTATCGTAACACATATCAGAACGCATCAGTAGCCTTACTACCTTATCGTAACACATATCAGAATGCATCAGTAGCCTTGCTACCTTATCGTAACACATATCAGAATGGATCAGTAACCTTACTACCTTATCGTAACACATATCAGAAGTCATATAGCTTGGATTTCACATAAAAAAATCATATTAGTCATAAGACCATCAACATATAAACATGAATTCATTTAAGTTAGTAATAAGTTTCATATGAGCTTGGTCCAAGGAAGAATGACCAAGTCATTTACAATATATAAAGTGATTACATGGAACAAATTATCATTTGTTTGAGAACATCATAGGAAATTTATTTAATAGGTTAACAATACAATATTTCATAATATGAGAAACATATACATGTACATTAGAAAGGTTTGAACAATCAATTTCAAGGAAACAACATGCATATGCGATATTTATACTTACCTTAAAGCAATTCCTTGCAAAATATCCTCTCTTATAATATGAGAAGCATGAATTATTCCTTAGTCTCTTGTGGTTTCCATTCCTAAATCAAAATCCCAATATCTACAAATTAGGGTTTAATCATACATGTTCATATGGTTGTAGTCCTTATGATTTAATCATCTAGAGAAGTCTTATTATGATTCCTAACATCCATTTTAACATCTCTTAAAAGAACATTAAAGATTGAGATGAATAGCTAATATTCACCCAAAACCCTAAATCCTAGGACATTTCATATAATTCATAGTAAATTCTATTTAAGGCTCTTATACGTCTATACATAACTTATAATCATCTATTCTAGCTATAGATTAGCTTAATTTGAACTTTGAAATGAGTTTTGAGAAAATTATATTGAAACCCTATAATAGAGATTCTTGAGATATCTAGATTCTTAAAGTTCTTGAATGTATCAATCTTTCTCTTTTGTATTATTATGATGAAATAAATATTAGAGGATGAATATTAATAAGCTGGTAGGTGATTGGGGCCATTTCTGAAGAAACAAGAGAAGAAGAGTTGAATATGGAAGAGTTTGAAATGAAAAACGGAGCTATCATATATATAGACCTGACACTTTCATACCCGTGAAGGGGGGCTTCACGACCGTGAAAGGAGCTATTCACATAGGTTCGAAGCACTTCTTCACGGGCGTGAATGGATGTTTCACGGCCATGAAAACAAATATAAAGAGTTAGTCAATTTACACATAAGCTTTTCTCAAGACCATGAATAATGTTTCATGCCCGTGAAAACACTTCACACCCGTGAAAGG
>CANXYC011812362.1:0-27548 GCA_948193065.1 Aleurites moluccanus
GAGTCGAATAATTCACCTCATGACTTGCTGACAAGTCAAAAATCTTGCTACAAACTCTGCCACATCCCTCTTCATCCCACTCTACTAACAAGAACTCTTGATGTCGTGGTATATCTTTGTAGCACCTGGATGAACACTATAGTTGGAATGATGTGCTTCTTTAAGAATAATATCTCTTAAACCATCGATTGTTGGAACATATACTCTATTACCAAATCTCAACATGCCATCTATCATAGCAAAACTCGGAGCATTCTTTATTTACACATCTCTCTTCAACTTCACAAACTCGGATCTTTATCTTGTGCCTCTCTGATCTGATCAATAAGCACTGGTTTGACTTGGAAACATGCTAGAAGCACTCCTACAGCTAGTCAAATAAATCATCTATACTTGGCAATGGATACTTATTATGAGTGGTGATCTTATTAAGTTGCCTATAATCGATACGTTGTCATAGATCCATCCTTCTTCTTCACAAAGAGTACAAGAGCACCCAGGAGAACTGTTGGGTCGAATGAATCCTTTGTCAAGCATACCTTGCAACTGAGTCTTCAATTCTCTTAACTCTACTGGTGATGTATGGTATGGAGGAATAGAAATCAAACTAGTGCTAAGAAGCAACTCAATACCGAACTTAATTTCTCTATCAGTGGCAACCCAGGTAACTCATCAGGAAATACATCTAGAAACTCACTAATAATAGGAATCTTCTCCAAGCCTTTCATTTCTTTGCAAGTATCACGGATGTACGCCAAATATCCTTGGCAACCTTTTCTCATCAATCTCCTCGCCCCGATGGCGGATATCACATTATAGGGTACTTCACTCCTTTCCCCTTGAAACTCAAATTCCTCACCTGAAGGTGGCTTAAATACTAAATTCTTCTCATGGCAATTTATGGATGCATAAAACTTAGACAACCAATCTATGCCCAAAATCACATCAAACTCAAGCACCAGCAACACAATCAAATCTGACTCTAAACTCTTACCATCTATACTAACTACACAAGATGGATAAAAGTGTTGAACCTCTATCACTTTCTCGAAAGGAGTAGATACAACCAAAGCATTCTTAAACAATACACATGGCATATTCAACTTCTTAGCAAAACAAAGCGAAACAAAATAATGCGAAGCTCTTAAATCAAATAACACTCTCACATTCAAAGCTTGGATCAGAAGAATACTTGTGACCACAGTGTTAGAAGTTTGGGCCTCTTGTAGTGTCAAAGCAAATAATCTCCCTCTACCTCTGCTTGAAGGTGTCTGAACTACAATCTGACCAGCTTTCTAACCTGAATTTTTGCCTCCCTTTGTAGCTATACCCAAAATACCTTGGACTACATCAGACTGTTGACCAACAACTCTCTTATCCGTCTAGATTGAAGCTTGAGAAGTCTGAGGTCTAGCTCCAAAAGAAGGTTGTGGACAATCCTTAAGCAAGTGACCCTGTTGTCCACACCCGTAGCATGCACCTATCCCAAAGTGACAAGTTTCTCTATGAAGCTTACCACACATAGGACAAGGAGGAATAGCAGTCCTAGGTGGTGCTGAATTGGCAGTACCATAACTCATCTGAGGTGCTGGTCTACAAACATCTATCTGAAGGTCATCTATATCCGCTTTGGGGAGCAAACTGAGGGGAAACATAAATACTCTTCATTCCACTGACCAGTCTGGAGGAACTCCCTATCTTCGCCTTCTTTTTCTCTTCCCTTTTTGATCTAACCTCCATTTCTCTATTCTCAATCACTCTAGCTTTATCCACAAGCCTAGAGTATAAGTCAAACTCAAGAGCAGTTAGAAATTTAAAAAACGGAGCTATGAGTCCTCTATGGAACCTCTGAATCTGTGCTGCCTCTATAGGAACCAAAGCTAGAGCAAATCTACTCAACTGGCTGAATTTATTCTTATATTCTGAAACAATCATACCAGGAGTCTAAACTGATCTCTCAAACTCAACAGCTTTAGCCTCCCTCATACTCTCTGGAAGGAACTCCTCGATAACTTTTTCCTTGAACTGATTCTAAGAAAGATCTATATTACCCTGAATACTCCTCCTAAACCAGTCTTTAGCTTCAGCTTTCATCAAATAGCCAACAAACTTTATGGCTCTCTTATCTGAGATCTTCAAAATCTAGAATTTTCCTTAATCTCATCCAAAAACTATGTAGGATCCACCTCTCCTCTATACTCAAAAGGTTTGAGCTTCAAGAACTGCTCAAAAGAAACCTCCTCAACCAAAGGCACAACTGCTGGTGGTGGTGGAGGAACCACTGGAGCAACTGGAACTACTGGTACTAGAGGTATCTATTGCTCTCTTTGCTGGGTAATGAACTCAGCTAAAACCACATAATTTTCTGCAACTGATCGAATCGCTGAGTCATACCAACCACATCTACCTTTTGCTCTGGAGGAACCTCCTTACCTCCCAATCTACCTACTGAACCCTCCTCATAAGGCAATTCTTGCCTAGGACGACCTCTACCACGTTCTCTACCGTGTCCACAACCACATCTCGGAGTCATCACTGAACTGATAAGGAAAACAAAGTAATTTTAGATTCATAACATCAGTTTAACATAGATTTATTCCAAAGAATACAAAACATGATGAAACAGAATCCTATGCTCTATAGTTATCGTAATAAAAAATTTATGCTAGGCAACTTGCACATCTATCTATCTATCTTATGGTTGAGAAAGCTATAGCTCTGATACCACCTCTGTCACACCCCAAAACCACTGGTACAACGGTCCTAGAGCAAGGGTATGCATAAGGCCACTGTACACCTATAGAACCCTTAGCTAACCTAGATCAAACATACAATACATACTAACATCATGCCAACCATCCATATCTTATATATATCTCATCAACCTGATATGACATTTCCTTTTGTTTCTTACCGATCAAAAGATAATTCTAACATCAATTTGGAATAAGGGAAAGTCTACAATGTCATTTATGGCAATAAAATAATAAGCAACATCACACACATCTACGGAGCTTCCAAGAGTGTATTTCTCATAGACATGAATACATATATATAATTCAACTATTATCCAAAAATAGTACATAAAAAAGTCTTCTTATAGAGAAGGAAATCAAGAATTTTTATCTCCATGATTAACTCTCTCTCGAGCTAAGCTAGAACCTGAAATCCACAGAAGAATTGTGAGCTTTCAACTTAGTAAGATGCGACCAATTAGAATGAATAATATATATAGAATACTTAAATAACAAATCTTGAACATGTACTAGGGTACTAGAAACAAATCTTAACATACACATTAATATCATAAGTGCTTACAAAGGGTAGTACTATCCAATCATCTCATAATACATTTTTGAATATCAAATCATAATTCTTTTTAAGAACATAAATGCTTATAAAGAATGACATTGTCAAATAAACATAACATAGAACTGACATCATATCATAATGTTTGGGTAGCCTTTCTACCTTTACGTGGCACATATGCTTGCACAAGTATATACCTAGAGCTTGTGATCCGCTCTAGGTGGAACAACTATACTATACCCTATCAGTCAGGTTTCCTCTGTGCACATTGGACTAATGAATTAACTCTCATTGGGAAAAACATTCTATAATATATGTTTTGTGATATATATATCATGTATTGGTTCAACAGTAATTAAAAATGATCAAGATATCACAACATATGAATAACATATCATATTATGCATAACAAAGGCTTATTAATGAACTTGGTCCAAGGAAAATAACCAAATCATTATCAATATTCAAAGATTTTATTTAAGGAGGGTTTCAATAAATTGAACTCATAAATAACATATACATATATATGAATATATTATACTTTAGCAAAACTTCTCATATAGAGAATCATACAAATGAAATGAAATCCACACTTACCTCTTAGTACAAAAAAGCGTTCTAGTCAAGCTTAGCTCTTGCTCAAATCCAAAAGATTTTTAATTCCTTGAGTTCTCTTCTCCTAAATTAAAATCCTCAAAATTCCAAAATTTAGGGTTTTCTCAAAACAATCACATAAAATAATCCTCCATAAATTCTAAGCTCCTTAGAGTTTCTATAAACAAATTCTAGCATTAATTTAACCATTAATTAAGGATGAATAATAGTTTTAGAGAAAATCTACTATTCATAATACTATTCATCTAAAAATCATAAATGCTCATAACTACTAAATCTAATAATAAATATTAGTCATTAATGCTCACAAAAGATCACCCACAACTTAAAAATAACTATTTTAGCTAACAAAAAACTTAACTCAAGCTAGAGAGAAGCTGTGAGAAAATTACTTTATTTTCTTCTCCAAAGAAATTTTATAGAATTTGGCTTGAATTGATGCTCTTATAGTCTTTAATTTGTGTCTAATAAGGCTTAATTGAAGTATTAAAACCTTAGAAATAAAGAAAAATCACTTATGGTTGAGAGGAATAGGAAGTGGAAAAGAAGAAAGAAGAAAGAAAGAAAGAAAAATGAAGTTTTGAAGAAATATTACTGCCAAAAATCCTGAGTTTACTGTTCATGCGCACTGTTCACGTGCACTATTCATGAGTACTATTCACATGTACTGTTTACTAGCATTGCTCACATGCACTGTTCATAAGCACTATTCACGTGCACTGTTCACTACAGAGATAAAAAAATTTCACTTCGACAGCACATGCTAAACTAGCTCTATCTTGAGCTACAGAAGTCTAAATGCCTCGATTCTTCCTTTCACTTAAACTAGACACATGAGGCTACAACATATCCTAAATTTTGTCTTTAAAGCCTTGAATATAAATTCACAAAATTCTACACAAACACAAACTCTGTAATTCAAATCAAAACAAATAAATCTCACTTCCAAAACAAACATTCTATAGCAAATCTTGTATACATCATTACAAGAATTTCAGAATACATACAAGCAAAAGAAATCTCAAGTGTTACAGTAGGTTCCCAATTAGAAGAAGAAAGAGAGATGGAACTATCACTATCTAAGTCGCTCCTGTAAAAAAAAATAAACCACAACGATATGAGTATAACTCAGTGAGTAAAATACATATATCATGCTTATAAGGTCAATTCTTTTCAATAATAAAGAAAGGCTAACAAGATATATTTGAGAATATTAGTTTATAATAAATAGATAGAGATAATGCCAATAAAGAAATATGGAACACATAAGTCATTACTCAATGAATCAATGAGTCAATAATAATAATAAGAAGTATGACAAAAAATTTTGGGTTCATATAATCCACATAGAAAAGTTACATATCTCGATAGCAATCAATAAATTTGAGCATAAGGTTAATCATACCTTATGGACAAGACCTTACCCCCTCTTAGCTAGGGTCCACATAGAATACTCATTATGCACAATGCCGATGTAGTAAACCCTATCCCATCGGTGGGTCTTTCTGTCATAATCATATCATTATAACAATGGGATTCACACAGAATAGCCATATAACAAATAATCACATTTAAGATTCTATATCAATAATCAAGAGTCAATGTAAGAAATATTCAAGTAATGAAGATAATTGCAGAAGTTCATGTAATTCATATATATATATATGTAATCAAATTTTAGTAAAGCCAATTTAGAATGAAATAAAAGACCAAAGTAGAAGGATTCAATAATTCCAATGGAGTAAGACAAATCATTGATATATGTACATTACTCACCTCTAAACTAAAATATGTCAACTATTCTCTTCCTCAATTAACCAAGGCAATAGGGATACTCCAATTCTTCATCATATTTGTCCTTATTTTTAGAAGCTATATATTCAAATTAAATTTCAATTTAGACTTCAATTAGTATGAAATTATTTAATTAAATTCTAAGAAAAGAAATTTTACATTTCCCCCAAATCTTAAGGTTTATGCTAGGATTTCCAATGCTGACAGCCTAGGTTCCATTACCCATATCTTTTTCTACACTTATTCAATTGGTTCAATTCTTATTCCTACTTAAACTACACATATTAAACTCTAACATATCAAAAATTCACCTTATTCCCATGATTACATAATATATAGTGCTAATTTAAACTTAACCTTACAACCAGTCTTGCAGCCCTGTATTCTGCCTGCAATCCTATTTTGGAAGTTTGTACTATTTTACCCATAACTCCATCTATACTTATCCAATTACTTTGATTCTTTTTTCCTATTTACTCTAGAAATATAAATTATAACCTATTTAAATTTTAGATTATTTGGTTCACTGTACAATTATTAGTGAATTTTCAAAATTAAATGACTGTCTTGAAATCCTTATCCGATCAGACCTTGTTTCCATGCCTATAATTAATTCTGTGTTCATGCAATTACAAAAAAATTTTACTTATATTTAGATAACATATAAATAAATATTTTTCATGTTTTCCACTTTCCTTAATTCATAATTTAAGGTCCTTATATCAATAGAACTTTGTAGCCTATGTTTCGTTTATCAGTCAATTCGGGCAGATTAAACTTATGACCAAATATCTTATAAACCACAAATACAATTGCTAGACCCTTTTACAGACTTATAGATAAGACATAAATTAAAATTTTTTATGTTGAACACTTCTAAACTCTTTTACAGACTTATAGATAAGACATAAATTAATATTTTTTATGTTGAACACTTATTCTAATTTTATCTCTATCATTATGTACAATAAAAACAGTAGCATTTTTCAATTAGTCTCTGTTTTTACTTAATAACTCTTTCTTCACTTCTAATTTTATAAATTCCTTTACATATATCTAATTAACATATTTATCTACAACTTTTATGTTTTGGCCATCCTCAAATTTAGTCATTAAAATTTCGGATTACTGCCTATAAGTTACTGCCTTAAAACAATTTTCAGAATCCACTTAAACCATAGCTCATCTTCAATCTCTTTAGCTCAAATAACTCAAATATTTTCCTAATCAGACCATAGAATTCTTAAATTAAATTAAAAACTGAAGTTTAGAAAATTTACCTTAAACTTGAACCATTGAATTCCTTCTTCTTTTGTTCCACCAAATAGCTTGAATACCAAATTTCATCTAGTTTTTCTCCATTAATTTTATTCCTTCTTCAATTTTCTATCTACTTTTAGTTGGTTTTTCTTTGGAAAGGGTTACAATAATATTTTTGGTTATTTTCTCCATTAGTGTTTCGACATAAACACCTTTGAATAGCCAATCTCTTCATCTTTTTATATACACTAAAATCCAACTTAAAAAAATGAAGATAAAAAAATAGAATTTTCTAGATTTTGCTTATTTGTCATCTTTTCACTAATTTGATAAATTAATTAATTATTTTTTATGAAAAATAAATCCTCTCTATCATCATGGTCGGCCACCTATCTTCTTTTCTAAAATGAGTGGGTTCCACAACTTTGTTTAATTGCATTTTAGCCTAAAATTTTTCTTAATTGCATTCTGACCCCAAAACTTTCTATAATTTATTTCGTCTATTCTGTTTAGATTCAACCTCAAGTGTGAAGTGAAATACCTTATCTTGGGCCGGTCTATCATTTAAAAATGGTTATGGATTAATTCTGGATCTCATGCAGTGGATTTCCAAAATTACCCCCAAAATTGCCATAAATTATGATTTTTCCATTATTCTTATTTTCAGTATTCTAAAATATTTTTCAACTTTATTTTCACCATAATTTCATATAAAACTAACTAACTTAATTCCCTCAAGTCTGGGTCAGAAATTTTTAAATCAATCGGACTGTTATTTCCCCGGCAATGTAATTAACACCGGTATTTTTTGGGACAGTGCCATAAAAGTGGCCCTGTTGAGCCTAAAAAATTATTGAGTATTACACTATACCATTCTCTATATATTTTAATAATCGATGGATCCTATTGATACTTTAATTAATACCATATCTATTACTATAACCCAATATATCCATACTGTCTTATATACTTTCTCACTATCCATTGTTTTGTCTGCTGGGATATTACACATCACATGCTCATATCATATATATATCATCATCATGCAAAGTAATTCCTTTGGATTACACAATCATCGTCATGTTATCTTAGCATATCATATCATTATAGGGCTCACCTATCTAAACTCAACGAGCTGTAAGGGAAACTTTATAAGTATGCTTTCCAAGCAACAAAAGTAATAGCATTTCCAATACCACTACGGAGCTCTAAGAATAACTTCTCAATACATACATATATATATATATATATATATATATATATATATATATATATATATATGTGTGTGTGTGTGTGTGTGTGTGTATAATTACAATATAATAGACAAAATTTACATGAAGAGTCTTCTTATGGAGAAAGGATCAAGAAGCTCTATCTTCAGTATTAACTCCTTTATAGGCTAATATAATACCTGAAATCTACAAAAGAGGAGTGAGACTTCAATTTAGTAAGATATAAACAACACTAATGCTTATAAGTATCATAAAGTCATAGAGAATAAGTATGAACTTGAACATTTATTCAATATACTTTAGAATATCATGGGGAAAGAGATCATGAGAATCATGAGATAAGAAATCATAACATGAACAATCATGGTTTCTTTAATATGTGAGTGCCCGCAAAGAATGACACTAACAATTATATCATGAAATAGAACTCATAAAAGATCATAGCATGGAACATAACCATATCGGTGCACCTTGTCACGTTAACGTCTCCATGTGCTTGCACGGGGCACATATTTAGTGTTTCTGGTCCCCAATTAGGAGGGACACTGACTAAAACCCTAGCAGCTAGGTTTTCGATGTACACAGTGGACCAATGAACAAACTCTCATTAAGAAGAGTGTTATATTTACATGTGGGTCATGGATTATATATAAATTAGACATATTATCAAGAAACATAGTGATCACAAGACCATCATCACATATTTATGTATATTTATTCAATCATACAAATAGATATATATAATGATCTTAGTCGAAGAAAATGACAACCAAGTCATTCATGTAATTAGTTCATTTAGAGGGTCTCAACAATTAATAGTTAACAATTATGATTTTATTAGTTTGGTTCATCAGCAATGGGTTCAAGTAAGCATATATATAGAGAGAGGAAGAAGTAACAAGCATAAACTTATGAAAAGTAACATATATTAACATAGTTCATACTTACCTCAAAGCAATTCCTTACATAATATTCTCTCTTATAACTTGAGATGCATGAATTATTCCTTAGTCTCTTATGGTTTCCATTCCTCAATCAAAATTTCAATATCCACAAATTAGTGTGTCTATCATACATGATCATATAGTTGTAATCCTTATGATTTAATCATCCTAAGAAGTCCTATTATGTTTTCTAACATCCAATTTAACATTTCTTAAAAGAACATTAAAGATTGAGATGATAGCTATTATTCATCCAAAACCTTGTACATTTCATGTAATCCATAATAAATGCTATTTAAGGCTCTTGAACATCTATACATAACTTATAATCATCTATTCTAGCCATTGATTAACTTAACTTGAACTTAGAAATGAGTTTTGAGAAAATTACCTTGAAACCCTATAATGGAGATTTTTGAGAAATCTAGATTCTTAAAATTCTTAAATGTATCAATCCTTGTCTCTTGTGTTATTATGACAAAATAAATGTTGAAGGATGAATTTTAATGAGCTGGTAGGTGTTGGGACCATTTATGAAGAAAGGTAGAAGAAGAGTTTGAAAATGGAAGAGTTTGTAATGAAAAATGGAGCTGTCATATTTATAGGCTGGATACTTTTACACCTGTGAAGAGGGAGGGCTTCACGGCCATAAAAGGATCTATTTAAGTCGGGACAAAAGAGGTTTTCACGACCGTGAAGGTAGGTTTCACGCCTATGAAGGCCATTAGAGAAATTTTTGGAATTCATGCAGTAACTATCTTCACGCCCGTGAAATGTCTAATGATAAGACTTTCTCATGTTTCTCCATTCTAACTTGTACAAAACTCAAACAACTCAAATATAAACATGTCTAATGTCTCAAATCCATACATAACTCATCATACATACAGTCTAGGAGTAATCTATACCCAATATAGCATTATATATTATATATCATGCATATACACACAAAATCTCTAATAAGTACCAACCAAGATACATCTATTCCTATCACATTCGATCTTTACCATGTAATCTATGTACTGAGTATTACACTAACTCAATTATATTTGATTCTTGTTTTACTAATCTTAAAGTTAATCACTCAATAATACATTAAACAAACATAGAAATTATCTCAAAAATATAGAAATTATAGTATAATGGTTTGCCTCTAATCAAATTTCATGAACTTTGAAAAAAAGAACTACTATGTTTGGATTGAGAATATTCAAAGTCCATAGAATGTATTCAAATCCATAGAATTGAAAACCATAGAATATGAAATCAATGAAATTAATAGATTCCAATGTTTGATAACAAAATAAAATTTTTTGATTTATGATTTACATTCTTATTAACATCGATTTTCAATACATCTTGAGTCTGAGCTGAAACCCAATGATGTAGCATTAAGAATTGAGATCATGAAAATAAGGTTGTTTGTCAAAGTGATTACTTTTGCTTTTGGATCTAGGAAATTGCTAGGGTTGTCTTAGCAATTGATGATCTGGATTTATATTTTAATATAAAACATGTCAAAAGGTATTTCAAAATGAATTTGGATCATTTCGGGCCATATTCGAATGTCCGAACGCAAATCAAGCTAGCAAGCGGTCGCCGGCTCGTTTGCGACAAATTGTTGGGCCCGTCTATGTTTGAGGTTAATTTAAGTTATTTTTTAGTTGAAAGGAGTTTAGAAATAGTTTTAAAGGTTTTTTGAAAAGCTTCAGGTCATTTTGAATGCGAGAACAGGCATAGGAGGGTCGACGGGCCCGATTGCAGCAAGCCGTCGAGCTTGTGTGGCAACCATTATCCTATGGCTTCTTGCCAAAGTCATACAGCTGCTTGCAGGGCCGCACGAGCGAAGGAAGGGCCATATGGCCCTTTCATGGGCCGCCAAGCTCCGGGCCTGATTACATATGGTGCCGCTCACCTCCTCCACCCTAAGTCTAATTTTTTTTTTCAATTTTTTTTTCAATTTTGGAGATTTCAGGTCTATTTTTATGCCAATTTAGCTTTTAAAAAAGTTCATATTTGGTATTTTAATCAAATTGGAAAGTTTGAGTTGAAGGCTAAAAAGGAAGCTTTAGGGATTCTTGGTTGGCAAGTAATCCTAAAGCTATTTTGAAAGCTATGTTTTAACTATTTAGGATGTTTCGTTACTTAAAAAATCTGAATAAAACTAAACATGAGTATTTTAACTTATTTCTTCCTATTCAAGTAACGGTAGAAGCCTATAAATAGGCCTCCACCCTCACTAGTTTGAGGATCTGAATTTTGACGCCTAAGCTCTTGGTAAAATACTTCTCTTTCAATCAAACATTAAACTGATTTTTTTAATTAATCTTACTATAAAAACTAAGGATTTTATTAAAGTCAATTAATCAAGTTCAACTTAATCTTTCTTTCAAGAATCAAAGGAACAAATCTAGTTTTATTTATTCTTCTTTTAAACTCTTCTCAAGAACATATCAAGAACGTTCTTGACAGTGTTCTTGATAAAAAGGAGTATATTCAACAAAATCAAAGCTTGATTCAAAGCAAGAACTTAACGATAAGTAATCTTCTTTGAACATTGACATTCTTGGCATTCGAAATTGTCACACCTCGAAACCACCGGTGCGACAGTCCTAGGGAAAAGGTATGCATAAGGCCACTGTACACCCGTAGAACCCTTAGCTAACCTGGATTAAACATACAACACATACTAGCATCATGCCAAACATTCATATCTTATATATAACTCATCAACCTGATATGACATTTCTTTTTGTTCCTTACCAATCAAAAGATAATTCTAACATCAATATGGAACAAGGGAAAGTCTATAATGACATCCATGGCAATAAAATAATAAGCAACATCACACACATCTACAGAGCTTCTAAGAGTATACTTATCATAGACAAGAACACATATATACAATTTAACTATTATCCAAAAATATTACATAAAAGAGTCTTCTTGTGGAGAAGGAAATCAAGAAGCTCTGTCTCTAGGATTAACTCTCTCTCGAGCTAAGCTAGAACCTTAAATCCACATAGGAGTGGTGACCCTTCAACTCAGTAAGATGCGAACAATTAGAATGAATAACATATATAGATTACTTAACTAGCAAATCTTGAACATATACCAGGGTACTAGAAAGAAATCTTAACATATACATTAATATCACAAGTGCTTACAAAGGGTAGTACTATCCAATCATCTCATAATACATATATGAATATCAAATCATAATTCTTTTTAAGAATATAAATGCCTATAAAGAATGGCATTGTCAAATGAACATAACATAGAACTAATATAATATCCGCAGGCATATGCCTAGAGCTCGTGATCCCCCCTAGGTGGAGTACTGATACTATACCCTATCAGCCAGGTTTCCTCTGTGCACATTGGACCAATGAATTAACTCTCATTGGGAAAAGCGTTCTATAATGTATGTTCCGTGATATATATATCATGTATTAGTTCAACAGTAATTAAAAGTGATTAAGAGATCACAACATATGAATAACATATCATATTATGAATAACAAAGACTTATTAATGAACTTGGTTCAAGGAAAATAACCAAGTCATTATCAATATTCAAAGATTCTATTTAAGGAGGGTTTCAATAAATTGAACTCATAAATAACATATACATATATATGAATATAATATACTTCAGCAAAAATTCTCATATAGAGAATCATACACATGAATTGAAATCCACACTTACCTCTTAACACCAAAAAGTTTTCTAGTCAAGCTCAACTCCTGCACAAATCCAAAAGATCCTTAATTCCTTGAGTTCTCTTCTCCTAAATAAAAATTCCCAAAATTTCAAAATTTAGGGTCTTCTCAAAACAATCACATAAAATAATCCTCCATAAATTCTAAGCTCCTTAGAGTCTCTATAAATAAATTCTAGTATTAATTTAACCATTAATAGAGGATGAATAATAGTTATATAGAAAATCTACTATTTAAAGCACTATTCATCAAAAAATCATAAATCATCATACTACTAAATCTAACCATAATGATTAGCCATTAATGCTCATAAAAGATCACCCACAACTTAAAAATAACTATTCTAGCTAACAAAGAACTTAACTCAAGCTAGAGAGAATATTTGAGAAAATTACCTTATTTTCTCCTCCAAAGAAATTTTGAAGAATTTGGCTTGAATTTATGCTCTTATAGTCTTTAATTTGTATTTTCTAGCAATAATAAGGCTTAATTGAAGTATTAAAACCTTAGAAATGAAGAAAAATGACTTAAGGTTTAGAGGAATAGGAAATGGAAAAGAAGAGAGAAGAAGAAAGAAAGAAAAAAGTGAATTGAAGAAAGAAAGCTACTGCGAAAAAATCTCGAGTTTACTGTTTACATCCACTGTTCACAGTCACTGTTCACGTACAGTGTTCACAATCACTGTTCACGAACACTATTTATGTGTATTGTTCACATGCACTTTTCACATACACTGTTCATGTGCACTGTTAATGCGCACTGTTCATGACAGAAGCCGAAAAAATTTACTTCGGCAACATATACTAAACCAGCTCTATCTTGCGCTACAAAAGTCTAAATACCTCGATTCTTCTTTCCACTTAAACTAGACATATAAAGCTACAACATATCTTAAATTCTCTCTTTAAAATTATCACACCCCAAAACCACCAGTGCAATGGTCCTAGGGCAAGGGTAGGCATAAGGCGACCATACACCCGTAGAACCCTTAGCTAACCTGTATCAAACATACAACATATACTAGCAATCATGCCAAACATTCATATCTTATATATCTCATCAACTTGATATGACATTTTCTTGTTTCTTACCGATCAAAAGATAATTCTAACATCAATATGGAACAGGGAAAAGTCTAAAATGCCATCCATGGCAACAAAAGAATAACCAACATCACACACATCTACGAGCTTCTAAGAGTATACTTCTCATAGACATTAATACACACATATATATAATTCAACTATTATCCAAAAATATTACATAAAAGAGTCTTCTTGTGGAGAAGGAAATCAAAAAGCTTTGTCTTCAAGATTAACTCTCTCTCGAGCTAAGCTAGAACCTGAAATCCATAAAAGAGTGGTGAGCTTTCAACTCAGTAAGATGTGAACAATCAAAATAAATAACATATATAGAATACTTAAATACCAAATCTTGAACATGTACCAGGGTACTAGAAAGAAATCCTAATATATACATTAATATCATAAGTACTTACAAAGGGTAGCACTATCCATTCATTTCATAATACATATATGATATCAAATCATGATTCTTTTTAAGAACATAAATGCCTATAAAGAATGACATTATCAAATAAACATAACATAGAACTGATATCATATCATAACGTTTGGGTAGCCATGCTACCTTCACGTGGCACATATGCTTGCGCAGGCATATGCCTAAAGCACACGATCCCTTCTAAGTGGAACACTGATATTATACCCTATCAGTCAAGTTTTCTCTATGCACATTGGACCAATGAATTAACTTTCATTGAGAAAAGTGTTCTATAATGTATGTTCTATGATATACTATAACACCTTAGTTAAACCTATAACCTAAACCACAAAGGGTAACCTAGGGGGAAATTTTTGCGTGACTTGAACTAGTGAATTTTTATGTGTTTATGCATGAATTTGATAGATATGCATGTTATATGATGTCTTTGTATGAATAGAGGGGGTTTAAAAGTTGTTAGGAAGAAATCGGATAAATTTGACTTTTTGATGAACTGGGGGCAAAATGGTCATTTCACACCCCTTGAGTAATTTATGGAATTAGCATCATATTTGAAGGTAAAAAGGAATATCAGGACATGAAAATAGTGGTTTAATGATTAAATGAATTATTTTTAGAAAGTTAAAGCCGGTAGAAAATAATCCTGGGCAAAACTGCTCGGTTAGGGATTTTCATTTGAACTTAGGGTAGTTTAGTCTTTTTCTTTGAATTATGGACTTATATAGTGTATGCAAGCCTATGGTATCATCCTAGGCTAATTTAAATCAAACCATTGGATGAAAAGATGAAGAAATGGATGGTTAGTAAGCTAGGTTTCACCATTTTTATTATAAACTCAAAACATAGGATTACACCAAATGATTTTTAGTTAGATTTTTGCCACCCCTTCACCATTCTTAGCCAAAACACAATCCAAAATTTCTCTTTCTTCCTCCACCAAGTTTCAACCACTATTTATCTTCAGTAAAACTTGTTGTTTTCTTTCATTTCTTGAATTAAACTTGTTAATTCCATCATTCTAAACACAAATCTATCCTTAGATTCAAAGGAAAAATAAGAAAAATTGATAAATCAGAGCTTTGAAGTTTTTGAACAACCATTTGGAAAGTAAGTGATTTTTCAATTCTTTTGGTTTAATTATGATCTTAAGATGTTCTTTGATGTTAATTGGTGACAAAAATATGTTTAGGTTGGAAGAAAATCAAAAAGTTGGGAAGGAAACCCTAATAGGAAAAGGTATGAATCAAAGTGTGATTTTGATGAATCTTTTTGTTCAAATGAGTTGTAATTGATGCATATGTATTGAATTAGTGGTTAATTAATGGAAAAAAATTAATTTGGATGGTGTTTCACTTTGGCTAAACCATATGAAGTGTGAATGATGGTTTGATGTTTGATGTTTTATAGGTTAAAATAGTAGAATGAGTTGTATTTAATGTGTATATAATGAATTGGTGGTTATTTGATGAAAAGAAATCCATTTGAATGGATTCTCACTTTGGCTGAATGTGGTAAGCTTGAATGATGGTTTAGTGCTTTGATGTTTAATAGGTTTAAATGGTTAAATGTTATACATTTGATGCATATGTATGTTATTTGATGGATTGGTATTGAAAAATGGATGAATGGAATGAATTCCAACTAAGTTAAACTATATTGAGTTTGTAAGTTTAATATCCTAGGTTGATGCAATTTGGAATATAGTTTAATGGTGTATATAATGTGAATGTATAAGTTTAGATATGTAAATGTTGATTGATATACGTACTTGGAAAGTAAATTTGAAATATGGTGTATGTTTGATTTGGAATATTGAACTAAGTGTATATGAGTTATTAATAGGGTAAAATAGTGATGAATATGTAAAATGTAAGTCAAATGTGGTGATAGAATATGTTTAATGCATACAAGAATGTGTTTAATGCATAAAGGATTGGAAAAAGGGTAAATTGTGCAATATGAGGTTTATAGTGCATACGGTGTATGCTTGATGTGTTTTAATGTGAATAATATATTTTGTGATGTTTTTACATCTTACCGGAGTGTTATATGTGAAAATAGGTGAACCGTCAAGTACTTCAGCTTGTAGTGTCAAACGGTGGGCCGACTAGGGCTTCTGACTGTATATTAGGGGACAAAGTGATCTAATTGTATAAAGGTGAGTCTATATGTATAATCATGCATGATTTACATCATATATCATATAAAAAGTCATTTGGACTGATAAACCAGTATTTGCTATCTTACAGTACATACAGTGCATATTGGCCCGTAAATAAGCCCACTGAAACGACCTAAAATGACCTAAACTTTGTCTATCTCTAAAATGAAATCTAGAAAGATAATTGGGCCACCACTTTGCCCAATCTTCTAGTTTTGTCCCAAGATTTAAAATGGTATCTCATGGTCCACCTAAATCCTTTGGTAACATAGTTAACCAGAAACTACTCAAAAATCCCAAAACGGACCCATAACGGCGAGTGCCAGTTGCGGCAGCATAATTGGGCCCCGCCGAGCATTTTTTTGACATTACCCAAATTTGTTCTATTATTCATTATATATATATATATGATTGTTTCATATCTATATGAGTTATATTTATGCTATTTATATTGTTATATGGAGACAAACCTATATGGTACTATAACAGGGCTACCTCGATAGTGTAGCTGGTAATTCCATCGACTGTGTGCACACTTGTATTTATTTGACCCTTGCTAGGGAAGGGAGTTATATTCTCTAGTCATAAGGGCTGATCCCCCTTACGTAAAGTGGTTTGTGCATTTTATGATAGTGCTGAAGTACTAAATTATAGATAGTGCGATTGCACTTTTCACTTGGCCCAATCCTGTTATATCATATGTGCGTTGACTCGTACACTGGATACTTATATGAATATTGATATGGATACTTAAATAAATACTTGTTATACTCTTTACTTGTTATCTTATATTGGTTCTGCAGGCCAAATATGGGCAATCATGGTATTATGAACATCTCCTGCATTTTTATACACATGGATTTACTGAGTATTTTTATACTCATCCTCTTAGTGGTTTATAATTTTCAGGTCTGCTGTGAGGATCGAATTCCATTGGCACCTTCCATCCTCGCCTTGGAATTTTGATACTTGTACATGTAAAATTCCAGTCTCAAAAGTATATGTAAATATTTGTACAGTATAGAGGTTCCATGGTACTGCAATCTAAGGAGGGGCATGTATATGTGTGTGATTATATTTCTATAGCTTTGCATATAAATTATATATATATATATATATATATATATATATATATATATATTATGCAATGAATGGGTATAGTTTGATATACAGATATATGTATTAAGTTGTTATTGGAGATCCAGAGGGATCATTGATAATAAAGATTTGAGTATGGATGATAAAGTATATTGGAAGTATTTATTTGCATGTTTACAGCTGGGCATAGTCATATTATAGAGGAGATACTGTCAAAATTTCTGCAGCATTATTAAGCTATTTAAGCTGATCATATGAATTGCATGCCATATAGTACAGTTATTTGGGTTCTTTGTGGTACTGGTAGCTTAGGCAACACCCGTACCCTAGGACCGTCGCGGCTTCTAGGTTGGATCGTGACATATACATATCAAGTATTGGTTCAACAGTAATTAAAAAGTGACCAAGATGTCACAATATATGAATAACGTATCATATTATGCATAACAAAGACTTATTAATGAACTTGGTCCAAGGAAAATAACCAAGTCATTATCAATATTCAAAGATTCTATTTAAAGAGGGTTTCAATAAATTGAATTTATAAATAACATATACGTATATATCAATATAATATACTTTAGCAAAAATTCTCATATGGAGAATCATACACATGAATTGAAATCCACACTTACCTCTTAACACCAAAAAGTTTTCTAGTCAAGCTCAACTCTTGCACAAATCCAAAAGATCCTTAATTCCTTGAGTTCTCTTCTCCTAAATAAAAATCTCCAAAATTCCAAAATTTAGGGTCTTCTCAAAACAATCACATAAAATAATCCTCCATAAATTCTAAGCTCCTTAGAGTCTCTATAAACAAATTCTAGCATTAATTTAACCATTAATAGAGGATGAATAATAGTTATAGAGAAAATTTACTATTCACATCACTATTCATCCAAAAATCATAAATCTTAATACTACTAAATCTAACCATAATTATTAGCTATTAATGCTCACAAAAGATCACCCATAACTTAAAAATAACTATTCTAACTAACAAATAACTTAACTTAAGTTAGAGAGAAGATTTAAGAAAATTACCTTATTTTCTCCTCCAAAGAAATTTTGAAGAATTTGGCTTGAATTGATACTCTTATAGTCTTTACTTTGTGTTTTCTAGCATTAATAAGGATTAATTGGAGTATTAAAACTTTAGAAATAAACAAAAATGACTTATGGTTGAGAGAAATAGGAAATGGAAAAGAATAAAGAAAAAGAAAGAAAGAAGATGAAAAGGAAGTGAAGAAGCTACTACCAAATAAAATCTCGAGTTTACTATTCATGCTACTGATCATGGTTACTGTTCACAGTTACTGTTTACGGTTATTGTTCACGGATACTGTTCACATGCACTATTCACAACAGAAGCTGAAAAAAATTCACTTCGGCAGTACATGCTAAACTAGCTCTATCTTGAGCTACAAAAGTATAAATGCCTCGATTCTTCCTTCCACTTAAACTAGACACATGAGGCTATAACATATCCCAAATTCTTTCTTTAAATCTTTGAACATATATTCACAAAATTCTGCATAAAGACAAACTGTGAAATTCAAATCAAAACAAACAAATCTCATTTCCAAAACAAACATTCCATAACAAATCTTATATACATCATTACAAGAATTTCAGAATACATACAAGCAAAAGAAATCTCAGGTGTTACATTCTCCCTCCTTAACAAAATTTATCCTCAAATTTAAAGAATTTAGCTTAAACTTAAAATAGATGGGGATACTTAGTTTGCATGTTTAACTCACTCTCCCAAGTGCATTCTTCCATAAATTGGTTCTTTTATAAGATTTTAACCATTCATATCTCTTTTTTCCTTAGCTTCTTGATCATCCTATCAACGATGGATATTGGAACCTCTTCATAAGTCAAGTCTTACTAGAATTTTATCTCTTGAGCTTGCAATACATAAAAAGGATCTCCAACATATTTTCGAAGCATGGAAACATGAAAGACTGGATGCACATTGTCCAAATGAGGTGGCAAGGCTAATATGTAAGAGACTTCTTCAACTTTATCCAACACCTCAAATGGCCCAATGCACCTCAGAGATAGCTTGCCTTTCTTACCAAATCTTAGAAATCCTTTCATAGGTGAGACTTTCAAAAACACTAAGTCACCAACCATGAAACAAAGATCTTTTCTCTTAGGATCGGCATAACTCTTCTGCCTACTAAAAGCAGTCTTCAATCTTTCTCTGATGATAGGAACCTTTTTTGTTGTATACTGAATCAATTCAGGCCCTTCAACATGCTTCTCTCCCATTTCATCCCAGCACAAAAGAGACTTACAATTTCTACCATACAAAGCCTCATAAAGAGCCATATTGATGGTAAAATGGTAGCTATTATTATAGGCAAACTCTATCAAAGGCAAATATTTATCCAATTACCTCCAAAGTCTAGAATGCACATTCTCAACATGCCATCTATTATAGCAAAACCTGGAGCTTTCTTTATTCCCACATCTCTCTTCAGCTTCACAAACTGAGGATCTCTATCTTGTGCCTCTCTGATCCGTCACTAAGCACTGGCTTGACTTGGAAACATGCTAGAAGCACTCTTGCATCTGACAAGTTAAAACTGATCCCTACATCATACAAACTCTACACCTCACTCACCAAAGGTCTCTTACTCACCTGAATATGGGCTAAGCTACCCAAAGACTTCCTGCTCAAAGCATCCGCAACCACATTCGCCTTTCCTAGATGGTATAAAATCTCACAATCATAGTCATTAAGTAACTCCATCCATCTCATTTGCTTAAGATTTAGTTCTTTTTGTTGGAAGATATACTTCAAGATCTAATGATCTGTAAAGATCTCATACTTCTCTCCATATATATAATGTCTCCATATCTTCAATGCAAAGACAACTGCAGCCATTTCAAGATCATGATTCGGATAATTCACCTCATGCTTTCTTAACTATCTAGAACCATAAGCTATTACCCTACCATGTTGCATAAGCACATAACCAAACCCTACTCTCGAAGCATTATAATACACCGCATAACCTCCTTCACCTGATGGCAAGGCTAACACAAGTGCCATGGTGAGACAAGTCTTCAACTTATGGAAACTCCATTCATATGCATCCGTCCATTGAATTTCACTAGCTTCTAAGTAAGCTTAGTAAAAGGAACTGCAATGTTGGAGAAATCCTGAATAAACCTTCTATAGTAGCCTGCCAAACCCAAGAAACTCCTAACTTCTAAAATATTGGTGGGTCTAGGCCAACTAAGAATGGCGTCTACTTTCCTTGGGTAAACCTTGAGTATATCCTTGCTCACAACATGTCTAAGGAAACAAATATTCTCAAGCCAAAACTCACACTTTGAAAGCTTAGCAAACAACTGATGCTCTCTCAAAATCTGCAATACCATCCGAAGATGTTCTTCATGCTCTTCCTCACTTTGAGAATACACAAGAATGTCATCTATAAACACCATGACAAACTTGTCCAAAAATGGCTTGAAGATCCTATTCATGAGATTCATGAAAGCAGCTAGCGCATTAGTCAATCCAAAAGACAACACTAGAAACTCATAGTGACCATATCTCGTTCGGAAAGCAGTCTTAGACACATCTTCATTTTGAATCCTCAATTGATAATAACCAGACCTCAAGTCTATCTTGGAGAAATGACTAGCACCTTGTAACTGGTCAAACAATTGTCTATCTTTGGCAAAGGATACTTATTCTAAATGGTGATCTTATTGAGTTGCCTAAAATCACATCAAACTCAAGTACCGGCAACACAATCAAATCTAACTCTAAACTCTTACCATTTATACTAACTACACAAGATGGATAAAAGTGTTGAACCTCTATATCTTCCTCGAAAGGAGTAGATACAAATAAAACATTATCAAGCAATACACATGGCATATTCAACTTCTTAGCAAAACAAGGCGAAACAAAAGAATCTGAAGCTCCTAAATCAAATAACACTCTCGCATTCAAAGCTTAGATTGGAAGAATACTTGTGACCACAGTGTTAGAAGTCTTTGCCTCTTGTTGTGTCAAAGCAAATACTCCCCCTCTACCTCTGCCTGAAAGTGTCAGAACTGCAGTATGACCAACTATCTGACCTGAACTTTTGCCACCTTCTGTAGCTCTACCCAAAATACCTTGGCCTACACCGGACTACTGACCAACAACTCTCCTATCCATCTGGACTGTAGCTTAAGACGTCTGAGGTCTAGCTCCAAAAGAAGGTTATGGAAAATCCTTAAGCAAGTAACCCTGTTGTCCACACCCGTAGCATGCACCTGTCCCAAAGTGACAAGTTCCTCTGTGAAACTTCCCATACACATGACAAGAAGGAAAAATAGTCCTCGGTGATGCTGAACTAGCAATACCATAACTCATTTGAGGTGTTGTTCTAGAGGAATTTTGCCTCTACTGAGATCTCTCTGAAGGTCCTCTATATCCACTCTGGGGAGCAAACTGAGGTGAAACATCAAAATCTTCATTCCACTGACCTATCCTGAGGAACTCCCAATCTTCGCCTTCTTTTTCTCTTCCCTTTCTGATCTAACCTCCAACTCTCTATTCTCAATCACTCTAGCTTTATCCACAAGCCTAGAGTATGAGTCAAACTCAAGAGCAGCTAAAAATTTAAACAACGGAGCTATGAGTCCTCTACGGAACCTCTGAATTTGTACTGCCTCTATAGGAACCAAAGCTGGAGCAAATCTACTCAACTGGCTAAATTTTTTCGCATATTCTGAAACAGTCATACCAGGAGTCTGAACCAATCTCTCAAACTCAATAGCTTTAGTGAACCAATCTCTCAAACTCAATAGTTTTAGCCTCCCTCATACTCTCTAGAAGGAACTCCTTGATAACTCTTTCTTTGAATTGATTTCAAGAAATATCTGCATTACCCTGAATACTCCTCCTGAACCAATCTTTAGCTTCAGCTTTCATCAAATAGCCAACAAACTCTATGGCTCTCCTGTCTGAGATCCTTAAAATCTGGACCTTTTCCTCAATCTCATCCAGAAACTCTGTAGGATCCACCTCTCCTCTATACTTAGAAGGTTTGAGCTTCAAGAATCGCTTAAAATAAACCTCATCAACTAAAGGCACAACTGTTGGTGGTGGTGGAGGAACCACTAGAGCAACTGGAACTACTGGTACTGGAAGTACCTGTTGCTCTCTTTGCTGAGTAATGAACTCAACTAAAACCTCATAATTTCTTTGCAACTGATCCAATTGCCGAGCCATACCAACCACATCTACTTGTGGCTCTGGAAGAACCTCCTCACCTCCCACTCTACCCACTTAACCCTCCTTAGAAGGCAATTCTCGCCTAAGACGATCTCTACCATATCCTCTACCTCATCTACGACTATGTCTCGAAGGCATCATTGAACTGATAAGGAAAACAGAGTAACTTTAGACTCATAACACAAGTTTAACACATATTTATTCCAAAGAATACATAATATGACGAAACAGAATCCTATGTTTTGTAGTTATCTTAATTAGATATTCATGCTAGGGAACTTACACATCTATCTATCTATCTTATGGTTGAGAAACCAGGCTCTGATACCACCTCTGTCACACCCCAAAACCACTGGTGCGACGATCCTAGGCAAGGGTAGGCATAAGGCCATTGTACACCCGTAGAACCCTTAGCTAACCTGGATCACACAAACTAGCATCATGCCAAACATCCATATCTTATATATCTCATCAACCTGATATGACATTTTCTCTTATTCCTTACCGATCAAAAGATAATTCTAACATCAATATGGAACAAGGAAAAGTCTACAATGTCATCTATGACAACAAAAGAATAAGCAACATCACACACATCTACGGAGCTTCTAATAGTATACTTCTCATAGACATGAATATATATATATATATATATATATATATATATATAATTCAACTATTATCCAAAAATATTACATAAAAGAGTCTTCTTGTGGAGAAGGAAATAAAGAAGCTCTGTTTTCAGGATTAACTCTCTCTCGAGCTAAGCTAGAACCTGAAATCCAAAGAAGAATGGTGAGCCTTCAACTCAGTAAAATGTAAACAATCAAAATGAATAACATATATATAATACTTAAATAGCAAATCTTGAACATGTATCAGGGTGCTAGAATGAAATCTTAACATATATATTAATATCATAAGTGCTTACAAAGGGTAGCACTATCCAATCATTTCATAATGCATATATGAATATCAAATCATGATTCTTTTTAAGAACATAAATGCCTATAAAGAATGACATTATCAAATAAACATAACATAGAACTGATATCAATCCATAATATTTGGGAAGCCTTGCTACCTTCACGTGGCACATATGCTTGCATAGGCATATGCCTAGAGCTTGTTATCCCCTCTAAGTGGAACACTCCCTATCAGCCAGGTTTGCTCTGTGCATATTGGACTAATGAATTATCTCTCATTGGGAAAAATATTCTATAATGTATGTTCCGTGATACACATATTAAGTATTACTTCAACAGTAATTAAAAAGTGATCAAGAGATCACAATATATGAATAACATATAATATTATGCATAACAAAGACTTATTAATGAACTTGGTCCAAGAAAAATAACCAAGTCATTATCAATATTCAAAAATTCTATTTAAAAAGGGTTTCAATAAATTGAATTCATAAATAACATATACATATATATCAATATAATATACTTTAGTAAAAATTCTCATATGGAGAATCATATACATGAAATAAAATCCACACTTACCTCCTAGCACTAAAATGCTTTCTAGTCAAGCTCAACTCTTACTCAAATCTAAAAGATCCTTAATTCCTTGAGTTCTCTTCTCCTAAATAAAAATTTCCAAAATTTTAAAATTCAGGGTTTTTTCAAAACGATCATATAAAATAATCCTTCATAAATTCTAAGCTCCTTAGAGTCACTATAAATAAATTTTAGCATTAATTTAACCATTAATAGAGGATGAATAATAGTTATAGAAAAAATTTACTATTCATATCACTATTCATCCAAAAATTATAAATCTTCATATTACTAAATCTAACCATAATTATTAGCCATTAATGCTCACAAAAGATCACCCACAACTTAAAAATAAATATTCTAGCTAACAAAGAACTTAACTCAAGCTAGAGAGAAGATTTGAGAAAATTACCTTATTTTCTCTTCCAAAGAAGTTTTGAAGAATTTGGCTTGAATTAATGCTCTTATAGTCTTTAATTTGTGTTTTCTAGCATTAATAAGGATTAATTGGAGTATTAAAACCTTAGAAATAAAGAAAAATGACTTATGGTTGAGAGAAATAGGAAATGGAAAAGAAGAGAGAAAAAGAAAGAAAGAAGAGGAAAAAGAAGTGAAGAAGCTACTGCCAAATAAAATCTCCATATTATAGTCCACTATACTATTTAGGCATACTGTTTACAGTTACTGTTCATACGTATTGTTCATCTTTACTATTTACGATTACTGTTTCACGGTTACTGTTCACAGTTACTATTCACATGCACTGTTCACAACAGAAGCTAAAAAAAATTCACTTCGGCCGTACATGCTAAACCAGCTCTATCTTGAGCTACAGAAGTCTAAATGTCTCGATTCTTCCTTCCACTTAAACTAGACACATGAGGCTATAACATATCCCAAATTCTTTCTTTAAAGCCTTGAACATAAATTCATAAAATTCTATATAAACACAAATTCTGAAATTCAAATCAAAACAAACAAATCTCACTTCCAAAACAAATATTCCATAACAAATCTTATATACATCATTACAAGAATTTCAGAATACATACAAACAAAAGAAATTTTAGGTGTTACAAAAGCCTTGAACATAAATTTACAAAATTCTACACAAATACAAACTCTGAAATTCAAATCAAAACAAACAAATCTCACTTCCAAAACAAACATTCCTTAACAAATCTTATATACATCATTATATGAATTTCATAATATATACAAGTAAAAGAAATCTCAGGTATTACAAAAATCATCCATAATACGAAAGAAGCCTGAGGGCGATTTGTCGAGCCTTAGTTTGTCCAAGTTTGAGTAATTTCTTATTTCTTTTTCATTTAGCAACCGTGTGAATTCTTTGGGCATAATCACATAGATTGGTAATAATTCATATGATCCTTCTTCTTTTCTTTGTAAAACCTTTTTTTAATTTGAACTAAGTTTGAGTTAAGAATCTGTATTTACATGACATTTAACTATGCTTAATTGAAAAACTAATCAATTTGAACTAAAAGAATTTATAAAACATGCTTAGGTCCATTTTGCATGAAATTCATGTTTCTATTTCTAGCTACTTTTTTGTTATTTTTTTTTATTCTAAAAGTCATTTTGATTAAGTTTAAAATATTTAGGATCATTAGTATTTGTTTTTGAATCATTTAGGATGAAAAAGTATCAAAAATTCTCGTACAAAAGATGCAAAAACAATTTAAAATCAATTGGGTATCTAGAATCAGGTCAAAAGGGCCACACGGCCTTTCTTTATCTTGTACGGGACTAAGAAGGGCCACATAGCCCTTCCTAGGGCCACACAATCCTATATATGCCATCGGGGCATTTGTTTATGTAATGACCTAGAAAATTATAATTTATCAAGTAAATATAATTAAATGGAAGAAGAATAATTAGAGGAAATTAAAGATGACATTTTTTGAATTTTAACCCAGTTAGCTAGAATAGAGACTGTGAAATTGTATTAACACTAAAATGAGTATAATATTAATTTAAGCAATGGGAATTAAAATAAATTAGAGCCTAGATTAATTATTTGAGGTAGAATTTAGATGTAATAAAATAGTTAAAAAGGTAGTATAAATTAATTTGTGCTAGATTTTTTATGGGTCCTATAGATTAGGAGACCTTAAGTTATCCCATTCCCTAGAATCGTCGCATCTCTAAAGTGGGGATGTGACAGTTTGTGTTATGGAGGCATTTTCTTATCTTATTTGCTTGGTTTCTTGATTTTTATGTCCATTTAATACTTCTAATTGTATGTAAATATCTATATATCATGAATAGATGCCTGAAACCTACGATAAATGACTACATGATAATTTTTATTAATTCAAAAGCATGTTAAGATTAAAAGTGTCAAAATTAAGCTTAATTTTGCATGTTTGTTGTTATAATGCATAGTTTAGGTTATAAACTTGAAAATTGACATGCTTATTATTATGCGACAATATGACATGATTAAATATATGGTTAAATGACTTTAAAAATGGGTATAATGTTTGTTACACCTCGACTCCAATGGTGCGATGGTCCTAGGGTAAGGGTAGGCTTAAAGCCATCATAAACCCATAGAATATTCATATCCTAGATCTCATTCATACTACACATTCATGTCAAATATAGATATCATTCAATATTCATTTCTATGATTCATGTAATCATAATTCATATCTTTATATTTATCATTTTATAATTACCTCTTATTCCTTACTGATCAAAAGATACATCCCACATAACTAAGGAATAAGGACAGCCCAAAATGTAACAGTTCATACATCAAAATAATATCATCCTCAATAACTAACTACAGAGCTCTAGAGTATACTCCAATACATACAGTATTATAATACAATTCAATGAATATATATATATCAAAATAATTACAATGGAGACTTCTTGGAGGAATAAATCAAGAAGCTCGGTCTTCTATATTAGCTCCCTCACGAGCTACACTATCACCTGAAATCCACAGAAGAGGAGTGAGCCTTCAACTCAGTAAGATATGAACATGCAATATAAAGGAAATATATATATATATATATATATATATATATATCAATCCAAAAGAAAGGTCAATCCAAAGAACATGGGTAAGAAATTATCATATGGTTATACTTA
>CANXYC011812417.1:0-11194 GCA_948193065.1 Aleurites moluccanus
TTAATCTTGTTTCTTTGATACCTATTGTGTTGTTGCAAATGTGGTTTGTTGTTGATTCAAATGGGCAAGTCAAATTTGCACCATAACCTAACCAATTGGCTTGCCATTGTATGCCCACCAAGTGTTTGTGAAAATGCCTAGATCATTTTCTCTTTTGCCTATTGTTTGCATTCCATAGGCCTACCAGTTGAATACCATTGTCACCAGTGACATTGGCATGCCAATTGGCCTACCGTTTTCCTTTACCGAGCCAACTTTTGTTCCATGTCCTTGTTGACTACCAAACCACTTGTTGTTATTCATATGCCATCTATTGTTATGCCACTGATTCTATTGATAACTGATTGATTGATATTGAGCTTATTGATATGGAGGATGCCATTGTTACATAATGGTATCCATTGATATGTTGTTTCCTTATATTGATCTTAATGTGGCTTGACAGAGCTATCGCTCCGATAGGGTAGTGGGAAAATACTGTTGGTGATGTGCACATTGTATTATTGGTGCCCTAGCTAGAAGGGGTTATGGTCCTGACCATAAGACCTAATCAGTCTTATGCTCATTGATACTGATATGCTACTGGAGACTGTATGCTCACATATAGTCCATACTGATTCTACTAGAGATTGTATGATTTCATATAGCCCATCCCTTTATCTATCTTTCCATATGACACCGAGCCTATGCTATGTTCTTTGACTATTCTGTCACCTGTTACTGATTTTGTATATTGTTATCTTGACCTATTGGCACCATTGTTCCATTATTACCTATTGTTTATTTGTTGATGTATATAGATTCACTAAGTATCTTATATACTCACCTTTTTTTTGTTTACCCATTTCAGGAGAAAAGTATATTGCAGAATCCTGTCGTCTGTCATCCGAGGATTTCTACTAGCTATTATCTGATGTATATATTTTGAATTCTATATTTTTTATATTCATAATCTAGCTGCTCCATGGGGTATGTATGGGTTAGCTAGGAAATGAACATATATATATATATATATATATGTGTGTGTGTGTGTGTGTGTGTGTGTGTGTGTGTGCGTGTGTATGTGTGTGATGATATCATAAGTTATATGATGATTATATGATATGGTATATTGACTGTTATAGCCAATCGCACTAATTTACAGTAAGAATTACAGAATGACAGAATGAATGGTAACTGAGTAATATTGATAATTAATTGATGGTTTTAGATTATGCATGTGATACTGGGTTCTACGGGTGCCGATCGCCATTGGCATCTTCCGTATCCTAGGACCATCGCGATCTTGAAACGGGTCATGACAGAGGTGGTATCAGAGCTCTAGGTTACAGACTATGGATTTTAGGTTACAGATGAATAGTACCCGAATTACAGAGGAATAGTGACTAAGTACAGAATGGGGTAGAATTAAGTATACCATGGAGCATAGGATTTCCTTTAACGTCTTTTGTTATTATCGTCTGTTATATGTTATTATTTTGCATTTCTGTCATAATCTGAGTATGTTTTCATTTTTCTCGATAGATTACAGAGATGTCTGACGAGAGGGATAGAGATACCAGAGAGGCAGAGGTAGCCTCCAATGAGTCCTTAGTGAGGGAGATTGCAGCTTCAGAGGGTCCGCCTAGATCTTGACAGACTTCAGAGGATAAAGAGAGGGGCGACAACCCTTGGAGAGTGGAGATGATGAGGGGATTGATGGAGTTACGTAGAGAGATGGCTGATTTGAGGCGGGAGCATCGGAATGTACCGCCACCACCAACTCCAGCAGCAGTGCCCCCACCTGTGGCACTAGAGGCAGTTCCAGTGGCACCGGCTCTTATGCAACCAGTTAGAGTTCCTGAGGAGCTTGCTGTACAAGGAGGTCGTAGAGTGATAGAGGAGGGTAGTGTATCGATGTTTAGCTTTCTTAAGATAAACTTACCAGAGTTCAGGGGAGAAGAGGTAGTGACCCTATGAATTTCTTGGAGGAGGTTGAGAAAGTAGTGAGAAGACTACCATGTTCTGAGTTAAGAGCAGTTAAGCTTGTTGGGCTATTATTAAAGGGGAAGGCATGGACCTAGTTTTCTACGAGGATGAAGCCCATGCTTTATGGTGAGCACCCACCTACCTGGATTGAGTTTCGATAGGGGCTTATTGATGAGTTTATTACTGAGGGGGTGAAGACTCTTAATCTGGTACGGTTTGAGCAGTTATAGCAGGGAGACAGATCTGTTGAGAAGTACGCAGAGGAGTTTATCAGGTTGAGTAGGTATGTTACTCATATTGTTCCTATAGAGGTTGATCTGATTAGCAGGTTTCGGAGGGGTCTTTATGTTGCACTTTATAATGCATTACTGGCTACTGAGTTTACTTCTTTGACGACAGTGATTGATAAGGCCACACAGATGGAAGATAAGTATAAGACAGAAAGGGCTAAGAGGGACCAGAAGAGGAAATGGGGTCCAGGATCTTAGATTATGAGGGGGGAGAGTAGCTCTCAGCCTAGGCAGGCAGAGCCAGTGCCTCGGTTTGATCAGAGGTCTATAGCTAGTAATCAGAGGAGGAGGATTCAGACTAGGGGACCGCTAGTGGTTCAGTCAGCACCTGCCTAATCTCAGGGTTCCTCGAGACCAGTTGCACAGACACCCAGAATTCCTAGTTGTGGGTTTTGTGGTCGGAGACATGGAGAAAATTGTTGGAGACAGACTGGTGCTTGTTTGAGATGTGTCCAGCAGGGCCACTATACTAACAGATGTCCATTGAGGGCTGAGCAATAGCCATCTGTTATGATTTCTCAGCCAGTGGTACAAACAAGTCAGAATGTGGCAAAAGGGGCTTCAAGCAGAGGCAGGGGAGGATAGGCTCCCAATGGTAATTAGGCTCCAGCTAGTAGGGGTCAGGGTAGAGTGTTTGCAGTCAACACCCAGGAGGCCCAGAGATCAGATAATATGGTCACAGGTACTATTCTAATTCAGAATGAGATTGCAGATGCTTTATTTGATTCGAGTACTACTCACTCCTTTGTGTCACCACACTTTGCACCTAAATTGAATAAGGAAAGAAAATTGTTAGATGTGCCTTTGATGATTGCAACTCCTATGGGTGAGAGTGTTGATGTGGATTTTTATTATCCTAATTGTGTGATTGAGATTGATGATAATATATTGCGTGCTGATCTGATTGAGTTGCCTGTGTTAGAATTAGATGTTATTTTGGGTATGGATTAGCTTACGAGGCATCGGCCAGTTATTGATTGTTATTAGAAGAAGGTCAAGTTTCAGCCTGAGGGGCAGCCAGAGTTTGAGTTGCAGTGTGATATTCAGGAGTTCAGGGTTAATTTGGTTTCTGCTATCCAGGCTATGAGGATGATTGGGAAAGGTTGTTCAACCTATTTAGCACATGTGATAGATATACAGAGGTCTTCTCTACAGCTTGATCAGATACCGGTAGTTCGGGAGTTTCCTGATGTGTTTCCTGAAGAGTTGCCAGGATTGGCCCCATATAGGGAGATTGAGTTTGAGATTGAGGTGCATGCAGGCACTGATCCTATATCTATTCCTCTATACAAAATGGCTACAGTTGAATTGAAGGAATTGAAGGTGCAGTTACAAGAGCTATTGGATAGAGGGTTCATCAGACCGAGCAGTTCTCCTTGAGATGCACCGGTATTGTTTGTAAATAAGAGAGATTGCTCCTTGAGGATGTGTATTGACTATAGGCGACTGAATAAGGTGACAGTAAAGAACAAGTATCCATTGCCTCAGATAGATGACTTGTTTGATCAGCTGCAGGGTGCTAACCATTTTTTGAAGATTGCTCTGAGGTCTGGGTATCACCAGTTGAAGATTAAGGAGGGTGTTGTATCTAGGACTGCTTTCAGGACTCGATATAGGCATTATGAGTTTTTGGTATTGCCATTCAGGTTGACTAATGCACCGGCTACGTTTATGGATTTGATGAACAGGGTGTTCAAGTCATTTTTGAATAAGTTTGTCATTATATTCATTGATGACATACTTATCTATTATAAGAGTGAGGAGGAGCATGTGGAGCATTTGAGGATTGTTTTACAGACACTTTGGGAGCATCGGTTATATGCTAAGTTATCTAAATGTCAGTTCTGGCTAACCGAATTGTGTTTCCTTGGGCATGTGATATGCAAGGAAGGGATTAAAGTGGATCCTCAGAAGATCAAAGCGGTTGCTAATTGGCCTCAGCCTACCAGTGTTTCAGAGGTTCACAGTTTTCTGGGTATGGCTGGGTATTACAGAAGGTTTGTGAAGGATTTCTCAAGGATTGCAGTTTCATTGATTAGATTGATGAGGAAACAGAAGCATTATGTATGGACTGATGAGTATGATCGCAGCTTTCAGACTTTGAAGTATTGCCTTACCAGTACTCTAGTGTTGTCATTATCAGTAGAGGGGAGAAATTCACGGTGTATTGTGATGCTTCTCGGATTGGATTGGGGTGTGTACTGATACAGATTGGTAGGGTAATTGCTTATGCTTCCCGTCAGTTAAAGAAGCATGAAGCAAATTATCTGACTCATGATCTGGAGATGGCAGCGGTGGTATTTGCCTTAAAGATTTGGAGACACTACTTGTATGGATCGAAATGTGAGATATATACTGATCATAAGAGTTTACAGTATATATTTCAGCATAAGGATTTGAATCTTAGGCAGCGCAGATGGGTGGAGCTACTTAAGGATTATGACTGTGAGATCCTTTATCATTCGGGTAAGGCCAATGTAGTGGCTGATGCACTGAGCAGGAAATCCATAAGTAGTCTAGCTCATATTATGATTGGCAGGAGACCTTTAATTCGAGAGATTAGAGAGTTGGCAGATTTGGGAGTAGAGTTAGAGTTGGGATCCTAGGATCGAAACCAGGCTCTGATAGCCCAATTTCAGGTGAAGTCATTGTTGCTTGATGATATTAAAGTGGCTTAGGATAGGGATCCTTATCTATTGAAGCTTAAGGGAGAGGTATAGAATGGGAAGATGACAGAGTTTATAGTAGAGGATGGGGTACTGAAGTGTGGAAAATGTATATGTATACTGGATTTTGATGGGCTACGGGATCGGATTATGAGAGAAGCTCACTACTCAGCATACATTGTACATTCAGGGATTACAAAGATATACTATGATCTGAGAGATGTGTATTGGTGGCCTGGTATGAAGAGATATGTAGCTCAGTTTGTTTCCAAATGCTTAGCCTGTCAATAGGTTAAGTTTGAGCATCAGAAGCCATCAGGGTTGCTTCAGGAGATTGAGTTGGCAAAATGGAAATGGGAACAGGTTACTATGGATTTTGTAGTGGGTCTATCGAGGACTACCATGGGTTATGACTCCATATGGGTGATTGTAGACCGTTTGACGAAGTCTGCTCATTTTTTGGAGGTTAAGACCAGTTATACGGCAGCTCAGTATGCACAGTTGTATGTGGATAAGATTGTGCGACTTCATGGAGTTCCTTTGATGATTATTTCAGACAGAGGTACATAATTTACTTCTCAGTTTTGGCAGAAGTTTCAGGAGGCTATGGGTATCCAGTTACGGTTCAATACTGCTTTCCATCCGTAGACTGATGGGCAGTCGGAGAGGACAATCCAGACTTTGGAGGATATGCTTAAGTTGTGTGTTCTGGATTTCAAAGGTAACTGGGATTATTATCTGCCATTGATTGAGTTCTCCTGTAATAACAACTATCACTTTTCTATTAGTATGGCTCCATTTGAAGCACTATATGGCAGAAAATGTAAATCTCCATTGTGTTGGGTGGATCCAGGAGAAAAACAACTTGAGGGGCCAGAATTGATCAGGGAGACTATGGAAAAGGTGCCTATGATCAGAGATCGGATGAGGACTGCCTTCAGTAGGCAGAAGAGTTATGTTGATCCGAAAAGAAAGGATACATTTTGCAGTTGGTGATCATGTCTTCCTTGAGGTCTCACCGATGAGGGGTATTATGAGATTTGGGAAGAGGAAAAAATTATCACCAAGGTTTATAGGCCCATTTGAGATTCTTGAGAAGATAGGTAATATGGCCTATAGATTGGCTCTTCCACCCAGTATGAGCCACGTACATCCAGTTTTTCATATCTCGATGCTGCGGAAATATGTATCCAATCCATCTCACATATTGGAGGTTCAGGATGTGGGTCTCAATGAGGACTTGTCGTATGAGGAGCTTCCAGTGGAAATTATTGATCGACAGGTCAGACAGCTGCGGAATAAGGAGATTTCGATGGTTAAAGTGCTCTGGAGGAATCAGTACATGGAAGAGTGCACTTGGGAGAGCGAGCAGGAAATAAGGAGCAGATATTCATTCCTATTCGAGTGAGGTATGTATTTTATTTAAATTCGAGGAAGAATTTATTTGTAGGGTGCTAGAATGTAATACCCTAGAAAGTTATAACTCACATGCATGATTTAGTTCTCAGTATGTGGTTCAAAAGTCTTGAAATAATGAAAAATAGTTTTAGAGACACAGTTAGAAAGCAAACTAGTTGCTTTTCTAGAATGCGGCGATGTCGGGAACACTGCCAAGAAATTAGCAGTCCGGTCAACAGAAGAATTTCTGAATTGGACAAGGGGGTAAAAGATCACCATAAAGTATGTGTAATTTTGGTGAAAAGAAAGAAGTGAAAATCATTTAGAAACACTGAAAAAGTAACCAATGGCAAAATTATAAATAAAACGAACTTTAAGGTGAATAGTGGAAATTGGTCTGTCGGAGTTACAAAATGACTCTGAAACCATTTTATAAACAAGTATAAATTAAAATAAGCTTATTAACTCCCCAATTTGAAATTCAAATCCTGACAAAATAAATTACAGAAGAAGTTGGGTCAAAACCTAAATACTTAGAAACTTAAAGACCAAAATGTAATTTGCCATATGATTTTAATATAAAAGCCATACTTAGAAATTTTTAACTCATCTTCTTCCTTCTTCTCTTCCTTGGCCAAAACCACCACCTCCCATTTTCCTTCCATTTCCTCTTCATTTTACATCAAAATTCTTAGAAAAATCTATAGAAAAATTGATTTCTAACCTAATTCTTCCAATTACCATCATTAGATTGCTTGGAAGAATAAAGGGACAAGGAATTTCTCCTTAAAGAATCCGGCCATTTCTTCATCTTGAGTTAAGGAAGTTGTTTGTTCAATTTAAGGGTTTAGTTAGATGATATTTAGGTTGAATTTGATGGGTTTTAGGTTAGATTGCATCAATTGATGCAAATTGATGAAAATGCCTAATTTTCCCTAACCTAGTGAAGTTGTATGAATAATCTTAATGGTTTAGTATTAGTTTATATTAATTGATGTTAGAATATAGCAATTGGTGGTTAATAGACAACTAATTAGTGATTAATTTGATGTAGAACACAAGTTGTGACAAAGTTATGTTATTTGGCTCCATTGGTGAATTGTGGTGGAATTGAATTTTTCAAAGCAATTTGGAAGCTTAGGTGAATCTTATATGCATCCTTTAACATGCGTAATATGTTGAAATAGAAATTGGAATTCATATATAAAACTTGAATCTTCGCCGAACCTAGAAGTATTATTCATGCCCTTATATTTTGCTTGATTTTCTTCATGAATTCCATAGTCATTTTGATCCATTGGATGTTGTTTAATCTTGTTTTTTGATATCTATTGTGTTGTTGCCAATGTGGTTTGTTGTTGATTCAAATAGGCAAGTCAAATTTACACTATAACCTAACCAATTGGCTTTCCATTGTATGCCCACCAAGTGTTTGTGAAAATGCCTAGTTCATTTTGTCTTTGGCCTATTATTTGCATTCCATAGGCCTACATTTGAATACCATTGTAGCCAGCGACGTTGGCATGCCACTTGACCTACCGTTTTTCTTTGTCTAGCCAACTTTTGTTCGATGTCCTTGTTGACTACCAAACCACTTGTTGTAGTTCATGTGCCATCTATTGTTATGCCACTGATTCTATTGATAACTGATTGATTGATATTGAGCTTATTGATATGGAGGATTCCATTGTTGCATAATGGTATCCATTGATATGTTGCTTCCTTATATTGATCTTAATGTAGCTTGACAGAGCTACCGCTCCGACAGAGTAGTGGAAAAATATTATCGGCGATGTGCACATTATATTATTGGTGCCCTAGCTAGGAGGGGTTATAGTCCTAACCATAAGACCTAATCAGTCTTATGCTCATTGATATTGATATGTTACTGGAGATTGTATGCTTGCATATAGTCCATACTGATTCTACTGGAGATTGTATGATTTCATACAGTCCTTCCATTTATCTGTCTTTCCATATGACACCGAGCCTATGCTATGTTCTTTGACTATTCTATCACCTGTTATTGATTCTGTATATTGTTATCTTGACCTATTGGCATCATTGTTCCATTATTACCTATTATTTGTTTGTTGATGCATATAGATTCACTGAGTATCTTATATACTCACCTGTTCTTTGTTTACCCATTTCAGGAGAGGAATAGATTGCAAAATCCTGTCGTTTATTATCCGAGGATTTCTGCTAGCTATTATCTGATATATATATTCTGAATTCTGTGTTTTTGATGTTCATAATCTAGCTGCTCTATAGGGTATGTATGGGTTCGCTAGGAAATGAACATGTATATATATATGTGATGATATTATAAGTTATATGATATGGTATATTGACTGTTACAGCCAATCGCACTAATTTACAATAAGAACTACAAAATGACAGAATGAATGGTAACTAAGTAATATTGATAATTAATTGATGGTTTTAGATTATGCATGTGATGCTAGGTTCTACGGGTGCCGGTCGCCATTGGCATCTCCCACATCCTAGGACCGTCGAGTCCAGAAATGGGTCGTGACACATTTAATATGCCATATAGTCACATAGTAATAAACATGCCAATTTTCAAGCTTATAACCTAAACTAGGCATTATAGCAACAACCATGCATAACTAAACTTAACTTTGGCACTTTTAGTCTTAGCATGCTTCTAATTTAATAGAAACAATCATGTAGTCATTTATCCTAGGATTTATGCATCTATTTATGAAACATTCAAATACAATTAGAAGAATAAAGTAGACATAAAAAGACAAGAAAACAAGTAAAGGAGACAATCAAGTGTCTCTATTGCACAAGAAATTCTCTAAGGGCAAACATAGGGTTGTGTGTCCCTTCTCAGTCCCGCACAGGACAAGAAAAGGTCATGTGGCCTTTTTCAAGGGCCATATGGCTTTTCTGACCTAATTTTAGCCTCCTATTTGAATGCAAATCATTTTTGCAAATTTTTCTTGAGAAATTTTGGTACTTTTTCATCCTAAATGATTTAAAAACAAATCCTAATGATCCTAAGTATTTTAAACTTAATCAAAATGATTTTTAAACAAAGAAAATAACAACAAAATGGTGGATAGAAACAAAAACATGTGTTTTATGCAAAAGGGACCTAAACATTCTTTCTAGGCTCTTTTAGTTCAAATTGATTGGATTTTTACATAAGCATAATTAAACATCATGTAAATACATATTTTAATTCAAACTTAGTTCATATTAAAAGTTTAATACCCTAGCTCCATTTTGCATGATTCTCATTTGTTTGTAATATCTGAGTATGATTTCTGACTCTACTCTACTCTGATTTATATTAATATACTTTGTTTATAATGTCTTTAGACTATAAGATTTGATCTGGATGTTATGTTTGATTTATGGATCAGGTCTCGATTTCTTTTGATTAGGTCTCGGTTCCTTTTTATTAGGTCTCGATTCCTTTTGATTTGGTCTCGATTTGCTTCTGTTTGGATTAGGTCTCGATTTCTTTTGATTAGGTCATGATTCCTTTTGATTAAGTCTCGATTCCTTTTGATTAGGTCTCGATTCCTTTTGATTTGGTCTCGATTTGCTTCTGTTTGGATTAGGTCTCAATTCTTTGGAATTAGGTCTCGATTGTTTTGTACTTGGTCTCAAACCCCTATTTCCAATAATGAATAGTAACCGAACCTCTATAAATTAAAAGTCTTAGAAGCTAAAATTATTCTAAATCTGTCAACTGAGTTTTTCATATTTTCTTCTCCATTTCATTGATTTCTATAGCATTAATACTCGAAATTAATGCATTGATAGAATAAATTAGCACTTCAAGTGGCATCAACAACCTTTTTCCAAGCTTCTCCTTCAAGAAATCCTTTTGAGAAGAATAAAGTAAATTCTTCAAAACTCATATTTTGATATGGATTGAGATTTTAGGTTGTTAGATAAGTTATTTATGACTTGTGGGTAGTAAGTATGAGCATTTATGGCTACTGATTATGGATTATTGGAGAATTAAGGCAAAGTGATGAATAGTGCTATGAATAGTAAATTTTCCCTAAGAATTTATATTTTTCAAAGAATGATTATTATGAGTATGGAAATTATCTCTTTAGACTTTAGGGAGTCTTTAAATGTGAGAATTTGATATGTATTATATTGGACAAGGAAACCCTGAGTGTTGTTTTATTAGTTTGTGTTAGGTTCGAGCTCTTATTTGATTTTGGTAGAAAGGAGATGGACTTGTGCTGTGAATTGATTTTGGACTCTGTTTCTTTAGAGGTGAGTTATTAACATAATTGGGGATAAGATTGATTCTTAGAAAAGCTTATACAATTATATTCGATATAAATATATATAATTAATATTCTTGAAAATCATTATGTTTTGAGTACATTTATGAATTTATGCCCCTTATGATTTATTTCAGTAATTATATTTACGAATGATATATTATGTTATAAGACCTTTGAGAATCTCTTTCTTTTAACGAATTTATGAATACATCTCTAAGTCTAAATATCTAACAATATCATAACGCCTTACCTATGAGGGATATATCATGGGACTGTGTGCACCAATGACTCAACTGATAGAGTCAAATTATCAAGGTCCTACCTAGAGGGGACAGCTTCTCTACGCATGTGTCAGCGCAAACACATATACTCTGTATGGAGATCGTATGACTCATGTTCCATATGGAGACCATTAGGCTCATGTTTAGTATTTCTTAGTGTTCTAATATTTAAATAAAATATGTATTTAGTATATATATATATATATATATATATATATATATCTATTATGCCATACGATATAGACATACTCTGAACTCCGTATTTTGAGCTTGTTTAAGATGATTTTATATTCTGAGCTTGTTAA